>OZ007567.1:73936959-74118921 GCA_963931925.1 Onchidella celtica | reverse complement strand
AGCAAATTTATATATTCAACTGATCGCAAAAACGAACAAAACACTACACAATCATAAACCATAAGTTTCATTCTCCTGCAAAAGTCAAGTCGGTTCACTAGAAGAATGTGTGGTCTTATGAAGAATACCAAACGCAAACATTTATCTTTTATTTATCAGACTGATATTTTCATTTTTTTTTTAGTATTTGTTTGCACTTTGCCTAAAGCCAGTAAACAGAATAGCTTTCGTTGTTTGTTTGTTGTTGTTGTTTTTCTGTCTCCATGATCCGCACATCTTCGTCTAGCTCACACTGTGTTAGATCAGTTTGTTCTGAATAACGGCAAGCCCCAAGGTGTAACAACACACTGGAAGATGTAATTAGGATCAATGTTCTTCTTATGAGTCGTTTTGCTTACCCTGCTAAGAAAAAAAAAAGGGGGAGAGGGGGGGGGGGTGGGAGGGTGAAGATCAGAATAATATTGATCCTATCCTCATTTACAACAGTGCAAGGAGATGATTATAATTATGTTATCAGAAGTTGGTGCATTTCTAAATTGAGCGTCTCAGGACGACACGCCCTTATGTGTATCGCACGAAGAATTGAACAGCCCAAAAATGCACTAGGGATTCGACGCTTTTGAATTCAGTCACACATTGGCAAGATTATATCTTACATGTCACAATTGTTTTACACAGTTAAAAAAATGTTTCCAACTTAACAACAGACGCGGTGGCCAGGTTATCATAAAACGTCCCAATATTGCCATGTCACGGAAAAAAGACCGCAAGTACCAATCTAGGTCCACTTTTTGTTGTTGTTTTTTTAAAAAATCATGTTAAGTAATGAAATATACTCCAGCTTTCTGTGACGGGCTGTAGATTTGCACGTTTTAAGGCCCTTGACAGACGAGCTGTAAAAAACGAAGCAGTAATTAATGCGCAGTAAGTGTCGCTTACATTAACGCAACACAGCTCATTTCAACATGGACGATCGGAGAGTCATTGTGGCTTTTGTTATGGTGATGAGAAGAATCTTAAAAAAAAGAAAGGGACAAAGAAGATTTTGGGTTCAACCCATAGTTTCTCACAGATTACTTACAGGTCAGTTTTACACTTTATATGAAGAACTTCAAGAAGATGAGTCCAAATTCTTCAATTATTTTCGTATGCCCAGAGCCATATTTGAAGAATTAACAACAGTTTTGACACCAAATTCTGCCCGACAGCATACAAATATGAAATCATTGAAATGAATTGAATTGATTTTGGAAATAAAGAAAAGAAACATCATCTGGGACAGCACAATTGAAGAATATAAAAATAAGATTTTAAAAAATGATGCTTCGATCGATGTATGCAGAGCAGTCAGACAAGATTTCAATGATGCAAGTGATGGATTGTGAGAAACTATGGGATGAACCAAAAATCTTCTTTGCCCCTTTCTTTTTTTAAAGATTCTTCTCATCACTATAACAAAAGCCACAATGACTCTCCATGTTGAAATAAGCCGTGTAGCGTTAAATATCGCCCGTGTGGACGGCACACAAAATAAGCAACAATTACTGCGCAATAATTACTGCTGCGTTTTTTACAGCTCGTCTGTCGAGGGCCTGAGGCGAGAGGGAAAAAAACACAGTTGTTGTGGAAATGCGCCGGCAGTAAATGCAGCTCGTGTGTCCGTTCCCATTGAATTCTGTGCTTCACCAATGCGCTGATGTGTCGCGGCGTAGCAGAATGTGAGCGACACACATCTGCTACGCCAGGACTGAAATTTTAATTACTGCGGTGTCGCTCGTGTGGCCGCACTCATTTGGCACAGTGTATCTCCAGACTGCGCAGTAATTACTGCTGCGTTTTTTACAGCTCGTCTGTCAAAGGCGTAATACTCATAATTTTTTGGTCATCAAAGAGGGGAAACTAAACAAAGAATCAAGTGCAGCGCAATGGGAAATGAGAACTTTCGTGGTGTTTTTTTTTTTTTTTGCGGTATACCGGTAATTCTTCGATCTTGTTTTTGTTTCATTGCGCGGCAGTATTGTGGGTGAAGCTGCAACGTGAGCATTATATAAATGGATCCTTTAAACTCGGTGTCAGCCCGTTTAGTGTGCCTGTATACACTCTGTCGGGCGTATTATTTTCTTTGAACGTGCAAATTCAGCTGTTCGCATTCAGAGACCGAGGACATCTCGTATTAATATTTTGTTATACGAAACAAAAAGGTATATATATACGTTGTTTTTTTGAGGCAAAACTCAGCTGTCAGCTCGAAGTGAACGCCATTTTATAGAATAAAATGTGGGTTCAGCCCAAAAACTCGGTGTTTAAGTCTTGACTTTAGGATGTTCCGCTGCTCTTGCTATTTACATCTCATTTCTCTTCTGTTTATTTTTCTTCTTCTTCTTTTTGTGTGTTTCTCTTTTTTGGGGCGCGCGCACGCACGCACGCGTGTGTGTGTGGTACGGATTTTTAAAAAAATTTTGCTCGGGCAGCCGGGCTCGTTCGGCCTGCTCTTCTCAATTTCCAACTGCCAAGGTATCTTTAACGTGAGTAACATGCACACGGGCTCTCCAAATTTTTCGTCCTTATCCGAGAAGACTAGGTGCTCGAGCCCACTTATCATAGGATCAAAGACAGGAATTCCCTCCACCTCCCCCCCCCCCCCCCAATAAAAAATTCCAGCATGCCTGCACCGAGAATCGAATCCGGTACCTTTGGCATGAGAGGCGAGCACATTGCCTGTAGACCAACGTGTCCCCTCATGATGGCCCAGTGGTTGATGCCTTTGATTTAGGTGCAAGAGGGTTCCAGATCTGAATCCCACTTGGGTCGCGATTTAGCCAAAAAACTAACTCGTTGCGTTGTTTTTGTAAGGCTTTTTTTTTTCCTCAGTGGCCTGCCTAGGGACATCCAGTGTCACCTAATTATGTTGGAATGAGATGTACAATCCGAACAGAAATAGACAGAAAATTAACAAAATCAGCAGAAAGTAAGACAAAATAATGAGTTCTGTATAATATAATAAGCTTGCTAAAGAGAGAAATGGTAGAACTGAGAGAAATGCTTTTCTCTTCTTTCTTTGCACTCACTTTTTTCTCTGTTATCCACACGTAGACCGTCGAAGGAGGTAATGGGCATAAAACGTACATTCGTCTAACCTTGGATAGGTGGGAAGCTGTCGAGCTCAGGGCGTCTACTGTAGCTATGCCAACACTTCCATCGCTAATGAGCTATAACTCTGAAGATCTACAACCATGGCGCCCTCCCCTACTCAACCGGCTATTCATTGTATCCGTTTGTTGTGGCCTATTAGGCGTAGTCTGAATTCCAACCTTGACATATAGAAGAGCGGATACACTTGTCTGTTACGACATAAATTAGCCAAATCATTAGAACTGGGTCAAGGTGTCGCGTATTCGCGATCTCGTTGCCGCCAGCCTTTATAGGTGTCATAGATAGAGGGCAAAGAAAGCAGAGGTAGACAAAGAATAACATATCTAGAGACGTCGAACAGGTGGGCGACAGGGAAAAACCAGGACAATATGGGCTTTATGAGGGCATTCGAGCGGAGGAATGAGTGGCGAACCATGGTCGTCGATATCTGTTCCAGGAGAAGAAGATAGGTAGGTAGATAGAGACAGACAGACAGGTACGCAGGCAGGCAGGCAGACAAGCAGGCAGATAGATAGATAGATAGATAGATAGATAGATAGATAGATAGATAGATAGATAGATAGATAGATAGATAGATAGATAGATAGATAGATAGATAGAGAGAGAGAGATAGGTAGGTGGCTAGGTAAGCATCTAGGTAGATAGGTAGGTAGACAGGTAGATAGATAGATAAATAGACGTACAAACAGACAGACTGACATATAGACAGGCATACGGATAGATAGATAGATAGATAGATAGATAGATAGATAGATAGATAGATGGGTGGGTGGGTGGTGGATGGATGGATGGATGGATGGATGGATGGATGGATGGATGGATGGATGGATGGATAGATAGATAGATAGATAGATAGATAGATAGATAGATAGATAGATAGATAGATAGATAGATAGATAGATAGATAGATATGGTAAAACCATACGATTTCAAAAAAAAAATATGATTGTTGGATGCCAGAGGTTATAACATTTAAAAGAGCATTATTTCCCTTCTACCTCGTATTTTTCCTGATGTTCATGAACTGTTATGACGAAAAGTGACTATTATACATAGTTAAAGAAAAGCTGATCATACTAGACATGTTTATAGTATTTGTCTTTTGCGTGACTGAGAACTGAAATTGAGCGTGGTCAAGAAATCAAATGCAACAACAAAGAAAAACAGTGAAACATAGTAACCAGGTAACGGATTCTCTTAGAACATGCTTGGTATGACTGGCACTCGGTGCACTGAAGATTAATCCAAGATTTTTGTTTACATCAGCGATATACAGCAGTGTGTTTTCGATGAAGACTGACAGCATGCATTATTTACCCTGCTTTATTCGGTTGTTTGTTGAAGTTTAATTTCAGTTCTAAAGCATTCCTTCACTGTTAACTCCTGTCAATCTTCACCCAGCGAACCGTGCCAGAATTGTATATAAATTGAATTGTGTAATTTGTCCCTTTTGCTGATGAAGTCATGGTGACATACCGGAAATGGTTCATGATGCTTTTATCGTGATAATGAACATGTCGAGAGAGCCTGTCTGGGAGCTTCTGTCCTAGGAACAAATTATGAGTCTGCGTCCAAGGATGGGACAAACGGCGTAATTCGTGAGAGAAAAAATAATGGCGAATTTATCAAGGAAGAATAACTTGAAATAATATTCCTGTACATTGCTGATTATGAAATTGAAGAGATTTAGTTCAAGAATAACGCTAAGTCACATTATGCTAAAACTAGAACTGCGCATATCAGTGGAAACTACTCAAAAAAGGCTATCTATTTGTCGTAACATCGTCCTTCTATCGTTAACCAGCGCTGAGAAAGTTTGCTTTGAAAGTGGGCCATACCAATGCAAGAACAAGATTCTAAGTTGTGTCTAATTTTTTTGTTTTGTTTCGGCTTTGTATCGAAATGACGTAAACGTAACTGAACCCTGCACTTCAAGTTTAGTAACCTCTTCAACTCAGTTTCAAAGTTTGTAGTCAGTGTAAATATGTTTGCTTCTAATCTGAGCCATGAAATTTTCTGAAGATTAATGATGTAGTATGCGAGTGAACATGGAATATTAAATTTAAGACGGTGCAAATAAAGTCCCTGTCATCATATTAGAGTGTGGGACGTGGAGGAATTAAGACGTCTAAGCTTACTATCTTAACAGGGAATCGATCTACCATCTGCACATACACAAAAAAGATGGGGGCAAGAATGGGCAGTTTTCTATCATTATCGTATTCGTTTCTGGTGATCTTGCGATGAAATGACGCGCTTCCTGGGTCAGAACGATTTTGGTGGCTTGGAATGCCAGTTGGACTTTTGGAGACGCGTCTGTTGGAATCTATGTCATTTGGCCACATAGATGAACCGCTATTCTAGCCTGGCTGAGCATCAAGTGTAAGGTGAAGATCAGTGGAGTAATTTCCATTCTTCTGTGTCCGTAAATCCTTCCATTTACAGAGCAGACACTAGTAAGTGGTGTATGAGTCACTGTTGCTATCAGAAATTTGTTAGGAACATTCCTTTTTTGTTTCTGAAACTTCTCATTGTCAGCACTTAAATTACATTGAACTAAACGGCAATTTACCAAGAACGCTGTTGAATTTATTCACTTTCGGTTAATTAAACAGTTCGCAAAGCCAGGACAGCAATTGCATTCAATGTTATGGTCGGCTGTTTGCATAACGACCGAGTGCCATTAGTGCTGCTGGTTTAAAATCGATAAACAGTCCAATACAAAACAATACATTAACACATTCTTATTTAAATACTACAATGTGCACGCACGGCCATGTTTACATGAACACTCTCATAGAACATAATAAGACAGCAAAAGTGAGGTGCTGTGTTTTTTGTTGGTGTTTTTTTTTTCTTCTGAGTGACTATTTGAGTCCTTTGACAAGTTTGGGTTTTGTTAGGAAGGTGAATGGTTTTTTTTTTTGGTTGTTGTTGAAAGATTAAGGGTTAAAGGTTGAGATGTGGATCGACGGGTGTTGACGACACGATACTGAGTTTTAGGATTGCGCGCGTACCTGCCAAGTAGCTGAAAATCAATGTGTTTCGATCTTTATTTTAGGAGGTTTCGCTGCCCTTGGCATTTACACCTCACTTTCCTTGTTTGTTTTTACTTTTCTTGTTGTGCTAGGGAATTCGTTTTTTAGAATTTTGCCCTGGCAGTGGCCTGTTCGGCCTGCTCTTTTCGATTTCCAACTGCCAAGGTTTCATTAACGTGCGCAACGTGCACACGGGCCCTCCGAAGTTTTCGTCCTTATCCGAGAAGACTAGGTGCTCCATCATACCTACCATAGGATCAGGGACAGGGAAATATGAAAACAATCCCAAACTTTCAACATGGCTGCACCGAACGGGATTCGAACCCGGTACCTTCGGCATGAGAGGCGAGCACCTTCCCTCTAGGCCGCTGTCTCCCCCTGAAAATCAATGTCATGACGTCATCATTCAACCAGTTGGCCAATCAAACATCGGCTAGTGCACGCCAGGCCCTTGGTTTATCAAACAAGCCACCAGTAGGCTTTTGCTTGGCACAAGGTCACAATAAATATTTTGGGAAATAGGTCACACAGACCGGGAACAAAAATCCAGTTGTGAGTATTTTGTCCATATGGCCCAAATAAACTCATCTGCAAGCGAGATCACGCTGTGCGAGTGACAAGACATGCTGAGCGTCCAGGGAAGACTAAATTAGACAATGTAATGCAAAGCTGATAATGTCGCCGCATGAGGTGGCTTTGGTTGCTTTGTTTCTTGGCATCTAAATTACGCTTTGTGACGGTCAGAAACATTGGAAGTTTGTTTGTTGTTGTTGCTGTTGTTGTTGCTGCTGTTGTTGTGGTGTTTTGTTGTTGTTGTTGTTCACTTTTCACTGTCTAGTTTCAATAAGAATAAAAATGAACTCTGTGTGTGGGTTTTGTTTCCCAGTGTCGGTAATTATTCGCAGTGCTAGTTCCACCACGGTTTTTGTAGTTCTTTTCTATTTTATGCCTCTGTTCTGTATCTGAATGTCATTGATGCGCCTAATGACCCCACTCAGTACGGTTCGTGTGTCCTCTCAAGGCTAATCAGTCCGTATGTGAGAAAAGAATGCAGGTCGCACGTTGCTAATGCCAATCAGGAGCTGCTCTTTGGGGGGTACGCGGTGTGTGATAAAACTACGAGGGTAGTAAATGCAAAGGCGTGTCCTGGTGTCAAAGAGAAGAAAGGAGGTGGTGAGGGCAGGGGTTTGGGATATATTCTGGCTAACACAGAGTCAATAATAATGTGTTTAGTTTGCATATTTCAAACAATTGTGTATATTGTATGAATAATCATTATAATCATTGTTCTTTTTTGTGGTGAATAATAAAAATCAAATATTACACACTATAGCAACAGTATCTCTTCTGGTTTAACAATACTATTTCTTATTTATTACTGTCACGTTAGCAATAGCATTTTTTACTATTATGTAAGTACATGTAACTGTGATGTCTTCATGTATTTTCGGCATGTTGTTACTGCGTAATAATGTTATTAAAACTGAAAAGAAACAACGTTACTGCCCTGCTAACAGTAGGTAATTGTTAATATCACCAGTTTCAGTAAAACACTGATTCCTCTTAACAATACCATCGATATTTTCAAGAACGCTACTGCTCTCCTACAGTTATGATGTAATTACATCCCTATCCAAGGAAAGCATTACTCCTTTTCGTTATGTGCCTGCCACCGTAATAATACCATTGCTAACCATAACAACAATGCTTATCTGCAGACCCAATCGCATTTCTTATATTGTGTCAGAAACACCGGCATTTCCATTGTACTAATCCTCTCAAACTGGTTATATTTTACTAATGTCCAACAAAATCTAAACTGGCAACCCCGCCCCGCTCCCCCCTTAAATGTACGCCCTTGACTGAATGGGTCATGGGCACCTTACTCTCCTACACCAGTTATCGGACTCTCATTATGTCACTGGTGCCGTACGTTTGCACCATAAGAAACGGCAGAGCTCCGACAGTGACCTTGGTGGTTCGGTCACAGAAATATAATATGCTCTAGTTTTATGATCCACATAAATCCAAGACAATATTGTTTTAAGGTTTTGGTGTGGTTTCAATGGGTTCTTGCAAAATGGCATATTCAAATATATCAGGATTTACAGGCAGCTCAAATTGCCAGTAATGATGTCTGCGTGTGTGCGGGCGAGCGAGGAGGAGGGGAGGAGAGTGATAACCATAAAAAACACAATATCTGAAATCATGACACGTATTTATGATGTTATGAGGTCATAACATTTGCATGACATAAGTGCTGTATAATATAAATCGTTAAACGTTCGGGCACAGTATCTCCAGTTAAACTGTCTTTTTCATCATACCGCCTGTCTTGCTCGTAGTAGCAAAGTGCTTGTCCACACAATCATGCAAGACACAATAGAGGAGGGAGATTAGGTAGTGAAGACACTTTTTTTGTTCTTCTTCTTTTGGTTGTTTATTTATCTTGGACACCCAGGCACAGACAACTGCTAGAGCCCGCAGGAAATTCATTCCGAATCCGGATGCCGGGGGGAGTTCAAAAGAACTAGGGCATCCCAGTTTTGTTTCGTAGAAAACAGCCACCACTGGCTTTCTTGTTATTGAATCAACGTAGAAGGGCAACTTCCGGGTGGCTGTTCCAATACCGTGAGATTTACACTGTGTCAAATCTAAGAAGAAAAATCAAGTATCGAGGGGATGTAATGCATATATTATGCACATTGACCGCCCTGTACCATACATAACGTGATCTTATCAACATCAAGAAAAACAATTCTATCTTTATTCTCGTAAAAAGTGGAGATATTTTAGTACTAGATGACCAACCGGGCATTGCCCAGAATAAACAATAATGTGCCCCCCCCCCCTTTCTCTTTCTCATATAACTAGCTGAGTTCCCGGCCCTGCCCGGGATAAATGGATTTATTGGTTTCAGTTCTGGGTGATTATTCTGAACCTGCTTCATTTTGCTTGTTCCTTTAGCTTTATTTTATTTTAGATAAGTTTTACTGCTCGCCCTTTGCGCGTTGACATCCTGCGCATCCCGTCAGCATCCGTCAAATAGCAATGATTTGCGCACGGGTTAGTTTGTTTGTTAGTGAACACATCGCAGGAAGTGATAACGTCATGTGTAGGCGGAAGTGGGCTATTATTAGAAACATACATCAATATCTTATTGATCGTAAATTTCGGATCAAACGCTCTTTAACCGCATTTACCGATTAACTCAGAAATAACAAACGGTTTTGTTTGTGTATAGCGATAGGAACAATGTTCGCTATCCCATAATTCTTTGTGCCAAATTTCAGGTCGGTGTGTTGTGTAGTTTCCGAGTCCATAGGACTATTAGGGGTTTTGTTGTAGCTTTATTATATAGAAGATAAAAGTAATAACCTAGGGTCTTGCTTCAGCACTCATGCGCACCAGAACACTACGCACCAAACTGAACGCTTGATACGGTTACTGTTTATGGCATGCACGGTACTATACATTACGAAACAAACATGCAAAAATACAGATGTTACATGGCTATGAACGTTCTTATTTTTAAAAAATCCATGCTTGAAGTAAACAACTTTTAATTATAGCCATCATCTTCCTTATCTCAATTGCCACCTTGCTGCCAAATTTAAGGCCTGAAGTGTGTATAGTCTGGTCAGTTAGTCATGCCAAAGGTTGCAAGTTACTGAAATATATAATAAACTAGATGACCTACCGGGCATTGCCCGGAATAAACAATCATGTGCCCCCCCCCCTCTCTCTCTCTCTCTCTCTTTCATATAAAAAAAGTAATAAACTACAGTCTTGCTTCAGAACTCATGCGCACCAGAACACTACGCACCAAACTGAATGCTTGATACGGTTACTTTTTATGACATGCACGGTACTATATATTACGAAACAAATATGCGAAAATACAGATGTTACATAGCAATAAACATTGTTATTTATTAAAAATACATGCTTGAAGTCAACAACTTTTAATTATAGCCATCATCTTCCTTATCTCAAATGTCACCTTCCTGCTAAATTTAAGGCCTGAAGAGAGTATAGTTTGGACAGTTAGTCATGCCAAAGGTTGCAAGTTACTGAAATATATAATAGATGTAGAAGAGGTACAACAAATGCACAGTTTGACAGTTGCTTAAAACACCTCGTGGCACTTATCAAGCTGTTTCACAGTTCCGTTTTATTCTAACTCCTTGTCAAAACACTGAAGCCGCAAACGTTTAACGTTGAATTTCTCAGTTGCCCAAAAAGCCAGGACATATCTATGCAACTGACATTTGCTATGACAGTATAGTTAAAATATAGACAAAATTGTTTTTTTTTTAAATTGCACATTACAAAGCCGCCCCTAAGATACAGAACAGAAACATTGTAACGAATCAGGAATGGCTTTCCTTGTCATTTATGATTCGTTGTAACGTTTCTTTATTGCAACTTACATTGGGCTTTGTAACATACACCCTTTTCTCTTTTCTTTCCATATTATAATTTTGTTCCAAGTCCTGTTGTGGCCTCGCGGGTGTTCTGTTTTGTTGTTTTTGTTTGTTTATTTTTAATATAGTGTAATACATAATGATGTCTCGGGAGAAACGAAATGAGAATCTGAAATCAATTTTCAAGTGAGTGGGGAACAAATCATTTCCATAGTCATTGAAGCTGATAACAGATGGAGAACTCTGGCGTGTCGAGGTGATAGGGCGCCAGGAATTGAAAGGGGGGGGGGGTGGGGGTGGAGAGAAATACTGAACCAGACAAGAAAAATACTTTTATTAAGTGAAATAGAGAGAAAGATGTATTCCTCTAGATTTGAATCAGATAACTGCTTTAATGAATGCCTCAAAACATCCAGTTCAAATGAAAAAGTAACAAACACACTATCATTCAAAGGTATTTGGAAATTTGTGCCATTCCGGAATTGCTATCGCCTGAATTTAACGAATTTTCCAAAGGCACCATTAAATTGGAGCAGATTTTCCACACAATTTCCTTCAGGACAAAATGTGCCAACACGGAACAGATCAAAGACTGAATCACAGTAAACACAATCGTTCATTCAAACCTTGCAGTTTCCCCGTCTTTCTGGTTTATTGAAGAGATGGCATGGGACAATTTTATTTCCAAAACAGCATTTTATATTAACTGTCCTTTTTCTTTTAAACCACGAACAGGGCCGGACTTCGACGGAGCAAAGGATTGGGGACGGGGGTGGGGGAAAAGGGGGCAATTGCCCAGCCCCCCCAGCCCCCCCCCCCCGCCCGAAACATAATATATTTAATGAGTTTAACTTTGTTGTGTAAATTGTTGTGTCAGACACTATTCTCCATGGAAACTGACGAGTGCATAGCAAAGTAGCTACGTTCATTGTAATTTGTCTTACCCAAAAACCTGCTTGGAGCTTTGCTGGCATGTATTTATATGAAAATGTTTACCTGTATTTACTTCAGATAATATATAATTATAACTCATGAAACCTTTCTATGTATGCATACCACTTTCAATGACATGCAACATACGGACTCCATCGTATGTAACTGGTCATTTGCCATATATTTTAGTTTCTGTGTAAGAGGGGCCAACAGAAGTTGAATGGCCCCCCCCCCCCCAGCCCCATCCGCACTAAATCCGGACCTGACTACCAGTGAGGGATTCACGCACCATTCCCGCGTCAAGCCGATACTGTCTGTTTCGGTCTCCGGAACATCATTTTAGTTTTGAAAATCAGATACTATCTCTGCTTCGCCTGCATAACCATAATTTTATTGTAAATAAATTTTATTGTAAATAAAATTATGAATCAGCAACGAAGGATAGATAAGAGATATAGTGTGGTATATTATTTTCTTGCCATAATGTTATGGCGTATAAAACTGAACATTTGGCGTCAGCAGGTGTTGATAAGCAGCGGTTTTCGTGAAAAATATCAGGGGGTATTTGCCATATTTTTGTATGCGACATTTTGCGGATTTTGAGGTTTTACCGTGAAAGTGGTTCTCACACTCGTAATTTCATTATGTATTTATTATGTATCATTCCAATCAGTTAAAAAAGTTTCGAGATATGTGGTTGTGATGTAATGTTTTATGTGTTTCAGCCCTTTTGCCGACAAAAGTTCAATCTTTATTTTCTCAACAAGGCAAACAATGCACCTACAACAATATGGCAAATACCCGAGAACGATATCATGCAGCCAAAAGACAACGCCCACCTTGCGACCTAGCTCAGCGTCAGCAAAATGATTCCAAGACCCAAAAATTCAATGGAGGCAGTAGGCTAGCGCGAGGCTCCAGTTAATCATCGAATCAGTGAAGTAATTAAATTGGCAGGCGACAGCAAGAAATTATGGGATCTGGCGGTGACCTTCTTGTTACCAAAATAAAAATTTAAAAAAAGGAAGGGGAAAAAAAACACGACGGTTTAGGGAAAGTTAACACAGTGGAGCTATTTGGTAGAAGGGAGGAAAAAACAACAACTGCTGCAGTGTGATTTGTAATCAGTTAGAATGGAAAGCCAATTTGACGTTGCTGTGATCCTTTGCCGGCGTCCTTGTTTTTGTCATTCTTATTATTGCTGTTGTCGTTGTTGTTGCTAGTGTAGCTGTCGCTGTCTCTTTTTGTTTTTATTGTATTTGTCAGAATCAAAGTCGCATCGTCCTGTTTAATCTTTGTGAGGTTGTGTTTCTTCTTGTTCTCCTTCATCATCATCATCATCACCAACATGATCCTCTCCTTCTTCTTTATCATCATTATCATAATCATCATCTTCTTCTTCTTCTTCGTCTCGTCATCATCATCAGCATCACCAACATCAACATCATCATCATCATCAACATCAACATCATCAACATCATCAACATCATCAACATCATCAACATCATCATCATCATCATCAAAGTCATCATCATCAACATCATCATCATCATCATCATCATCATCATCATCATCATCAACATCATCATCATCAACATCATCATCATCATCATCAACATCATCATCAACATCATCAACATCATCATCAACATCATCAACATCATCATCAACATCATCATCATCATCATCATCATCAACATCATCATCATCATCATCATCATCAACATCACCATCACCATCATCATCATCATCATCAACATCATCAACATCATCATCACCATCATCAACATCATCATCATCATCATCATCATCATCATCATCATCACCATCATCACCATCATCATCATCAACATCATCATCATCATCAACATCATCATCATCTTCGTCGTCTATTTCATCCTCTTCCTTTGCTTCTCCTGTTTCTCCTTGCTTCGGCTGTCGATGCGCGACGATCCAGCTGTGTAATTGTTGGAAACAAAATCTGGTCGTCCTGATTAAATGAATATGTGCCTTGCTAAGTTTTTTTTTTCCCTCCTGTGCTATTAAATCGATTTTCTATGAGGCGTGAGAGTAATTGGAATCTTGCACACTTCTCTCACTGTCATGCACCCGCGTGAATAGATAAATACAATAATAACACACGCCGAGCCTCTAAAGTATAATTTTATTTCTTTTCCGTGCCCTCATTCTCTCTTTCCCTCTTCTATTTTCGCTTTTCGGGCACACGTTGGTCGAGAAGCAACATGTTCGTCTCTCATAATGTATAGCATTTATATTTATATAGCGCATATCCATTTAAAATGCTCTATGCGCTTTACAGAAACAACATGTCAACCACAGAGCAGAATGGAGCTGCCTGCGAAGCGCTCAACACACTGCACTGCTTCTTTCTCTCTCCCTGTCTCGCTCACTCTCTCTCTCTCTATCTCAGAGCAGATTGTAACGCAGCCTGTTAGGCGCAGTTCACAACTCACAACAGTTCGCACTCACAGCAGTTCACAACTCACATCAGTTCACAACACACAACTCAAATAATATTTGAATATTTATTAATAACAATATATATTTAATAATGAATAATAAATTTTGTTGCTGCTGGTGGGGAGGGGGGATGATATGGATAAATTTTAATCTATTAATTTCAATTTTCAATTTTGCCCGGGCAGCGGCCTTTCGGCCTGCTCTTTACGATTTCCAACTGCCAAGGTATCTTTAACGTGCGCAACGTGCACACGGGCCCTCCGAATTTTTTCGTCCTTATCCGAGAAGACTAGGTACTCGATCCTACCCCCCAATAGGACCAGGGACTTGAAAATATGAGAAAAATCCAATTTCCAACATGCCTGCACTGCCCGGGTTTAGAACCCGGGACCCTTGGCATGAGATGCGAGCACATTGCCTCTAGACCACCTTGTCTCATGCCGAAGGCACCGGGTTCGATTCCCGCTTGGCGCGGATATGCTGGAAATTTGGGGGATTTCCTGTCCCTGATCCCGTGGAAAGGTAGGATCGAGCACCTAGACTTCTCGGATAAGAATGAAAAGCTTGGATGCACTTTGCGCACGTTAAAGATACCTTGGCAGTTGGAAGACGAGCGCGGGCAAAATTAAAAAGAACAAAACTAATCCATACACACACACACACACATACACACACACACACACAAAAGTGATCGAACAAGTATATAAATACACATACAACAACAACAAATAAAAGAACAAGATAAAAGAAAATGAGAGGTGCAGCGGACAAGGTGGTCTAGAGGCAAGGTGCTCGCCTCTCATGCCAAGGGTCCCGGGTTCTAAACCCGAGCAGTGCAGGCATGTTGGAAAGTGGATTTTTCTCATATTTTCAAGTCCCTGGTCCTATTGGGGGGTAGGATCGAGTACCTAGTCTTCTCGGATAAGGACGAAAAAATTCGGAGGGCCCGTGTGCACGTTGCGCACGTTAAAGATAACTTGGCAGTTGGAAATCGTAAAGCCCCCCCCCCCCACCCCCCCCACCCCCGCCAGAACAAGAAATAATAAAACAAGTAAAGTGAGGTGTAAATGCCAAGGGCAGCGAACCTCCTAAAATAAAGACCTCAAATATAAATGAGAGGTGCAAAATGTTAGTGGCAGAGATGCTCAGAAAACAAATACCTCAGCACACATTCTTTGCACTTGTCTGTCTCTAACTATTCTTTACTCCGCAGTGAAAATGTTAGCATTTGTCAGACAGCGATTCAACAGGATGCAGTGGTGAAAATCACGTTGAGGAAAGTTGGTTATCTTGTTGCGAATGCAGTGGGGGAAAAAATCAAGTTTATGAAAGTTCGTTACCTTGTTGCCTACGACTTAAATCTTTATGCTGGCTATGATGTTTATCAGCTACAAAAAGACATCATATTTTCTGTGAATTCGTAAGTTAGATAAAGAGTTTGGTACCGCATTATGGCCCAGAGGTAGATAAGACGCTTGACCGGATGCAGGTCATACAAGGTTCTAACTCCGTCACGGGCGGCAGAATCCAATCCTCAATGGTAACCGCACTGAGTCAAGTCTCGGATTTACTGTGAGACGTGGACTGTGGAATTAGTTATGCACCTCGCGGAAATCTCGAGCCTGTCTACAAGTATGTCTCTCTAGTTCCGGCGCCTCAAAACTGTCTTCATTTCAGCAGGCGGACAAAGTGACGTCGCCCACGGAGTCAAAACAGGGGCAAACCAGACTTGACTCATCTCAGCCTTACCATTTCTCGCTCTTGCTGTGTTTGTAAGCTATTCAGTAGCTCCAGACCAGTCTTTGATATAGACTCACTGTGCCCAGCAGGGCTATAAAAACCCACTGAAACAAAAGGGAAAAAATTAGTATGGACTGGAGTTTCATCTCAATAAAACAAGATACTGAACCATCAAACTGATGGCTGAAAAGCCCAATGGCTGTTGAAAAATTGCACTACCAGCAATATTGTTCACAAGAAAACTGCATAAGCCCATGGATATAATTCACAACTGAATAAGCGGAAATTGCATCAGGCCATTACTCTTAGTTAATATTATGAATCCTAACATTAATTTCCTTAAAACATTACTGTTATCTGTTATAATAGAAGAAGCCCTCCCCCCCCTCCCTTCCTCCCCCCCACCGTGGCCCCTCATCCTGTCTTCTTCTTTCTTTCCTTGAATAGCCTGGCGGGCTTCTTCAGTACCAGTTAGTTACGTAGAGCAACATTGATCATAAAATGGTGTGTTTCACCAAGGCATGGCAGCTGAAGGCACAAAAAGCGTTTGCCTGCGGTAGACGTGCACTCTTCAAAGCATTTTCGTGTATTTCTGCCAAATGCTACAAATTACCTCGTTAGAAACCACTCACATACTAAGTTGTCATGAAGCCGGCACACCGTCTAACTCAAAGAATGGCATTATTCATAGATGCGTGCAATAAATTGAATTACTAAATCCCGTATAGTCTGCAATTCGGCCTTGCTCGCTGTTAAATTATGGAGATAAACACAAGAATGAACGGGTAAACCATGACAGACGGAAATGTGGTACTATAAACAAATTAATTTAGAGGACGTGAAGAAACTGGCTAGCCGCCGCATAGAATAACACCTGAGGATGGTTATAATACGAAATAGATAGCACTTGATGAAAAAACAGCTCTCTTCAGAACTGAAAACCCTTTCAAGGCTGGCTAAATCAGTTCTTTTCAAGGTTAAAAGTCCTTTCCATGGCTGCAGAAGCAGAGAAAAGGAGGACAATAACAGCCAGACACCTCCAAGAAACAGAAGAAAGAAAAACAAGCAATCGGGGTAAACGTTGATTCATCCCGACGGGAGAGGACCCCGAAAAGTTAAGACCTTGACCAATCAATTGATGACTGTAAAGAAATGTCCCAAAGTTGTCAGCTTTGGGTATGCTGCCAACTTTCGCGCTTTCAGAGATTTGTTTGTCTGGCGTATCGGTACTGCGTACCACCAAACAGAACGTTGAGCGGACGTTTTCCCTGTTTGGTTCTCAAAGACCACGGTGACGATTGGCTGAATGAAGGGCTGAGCCACGCCGAGCTGAGAATAATTAAAACGAAACACGATTCTCGCCGTCCATTCCTTGATAAACCTAGGAAACGTAATTCCATCAGAGGAAGAAATGGATGGAAATAATTAGACATCCGTCTCCTTGGACGTTTTTCTCCGGCGCATTCGACCTAATTTCAATACCACGGATTTGCCCAAGTGAGTGTATACTATACAGTTCTTTAGTACAGTCTATCTGAACCAAACTGTGTACTAGTGCTGGGGTATTCGATACAACTATTCGAGAAGATACCTTTGTTGAATATTCCTTCGAATAGTTTTAGAATTACTAGACATTTTTTTTTGTTTTTTTGTGTCGATGTGAAGACAGTGTTGAAATAGATCGCAATATTCTGAAATTAGCGTGATTGCAAAGAAGGTCATGAGTAGTGTGAATTATTGAAGGGAAGAAGCAAGGAATACAATACTTCTACTTGTCTGGCGCAAAGCGCCTATGGAATGGTATCGTGTCAGAAAGTGCCCAGATGTTCGCAACAGTGTCAAATATTCAAATAATTATTAACAAATATTTGATGTTCGTTCGAATAATACAGTTTGCTACACTGCTGTACACTGCTGTGTTCGTTATCATGATAATCTTCTCCTGTTTGGCTACTAGTCTAAAAAAAAAAGAGAAAGAGAGAGAGAAGGAAAATCTAGCCATCCTTCGAATTTCACCATTCGATCTTTAACAAAGTAGCCTCACTGATATGCTCTCTTCAGCACGATATAATACATAATTTTGATTCTTCTCATTTCGCAGGCCTGAACAAATACATGTCTACCTAACAATGGGCTCTGTCTTCTTTGTTCACGCTGGCGGCAGAATTTGAGTTTGAGTTGAGCTTAGATTTAGCGGTGCGTCGGTACGAAACATCCGCTTTGCGCCTTGCAAGGTTTTGTGGGTAGATTGCTCACGCCTGATACTCAGAGATTCATCAATGGACGGCATAAACGAGCACATAGCGAGGCAGCAATTGCTAAGCAAATACCGAGCTAATGAGCTGTCCTGTACATAATGACAGGCCAAAGATGTATCAAGATTATGAGAGCGACGCGGAGTTTATTAATAAAATAATCCCCACGGTATAAGTAAATAATTAACCCCGCACCTGTGAACGGGCATAGCGCAAGTTTATACCAAAAGGTTATCGTCTAAAAGATCTAAGCAATGCTTGTATTTTCCTATTTTCATCCTTAATTGCCACGCTAGTGTAGACGGCCTTTCATTAGGTTCTGTAGCTGCCACTGTTCATCATCCAGGTTATCTTTTTTTTTTTTTTGGTGTTGAGATCTAGGCTTCGCTCGCTTATCTTGCATGAATAATTTCTACCCTAAACAATAGTGTCGGAATTTGATCTGAATGTGTTCTCCGGCTGCATGTAAATTATTTGCCTTAAGTTAGGTGATATTCGTATGTAGATATTTCCATCAATTGCACAATAGTGCCACTGTATGGGCCTATTATAACTATAAGATATTTTTAGCGGGCCCATCCAGAAAACCAAAAGGATGACTAAAACACACGAGGACTATTGGAATAGATATGAACATGACGTCTTTGTTCGCTTAAGGACTGTACGATTTTTTTATTTTTTTTACGAAAAAAAAGGGGGGGGGGGCAAGGGGCATTTGGAATTGTGTGAAATAATTATATCTTTGAACTCGCAAGATATTACGTCATGATAACACAATAAAATTTAATTTGGCAAATAATTTATAATTATTTAATACATGAAAAACAAATCATGTAACTCCGAACCTCCCAAGAAAAGCGATATTTTGAATGCCATTTGAATAACACTGGAAACCAGGCAGAAATAAGATAGAAATACAGAAAGGCAAACACAGAAACATATCAAAGCAAGTGACAAAGTGCCAGGTTAAAATCATGTCTAATTCCCAGTCAACTCTGGAGTTCAGCTCTAGACAAAATTGGATTTCCAGTGCCTTGAAATCAATAACTTTCTGAAGACATTAGCTTGTATACAATAATTGGAAATGGTCTCCACTGGCATCCATATCTTTGCCTTTACGTATGGGAGACGAAAGCTACGAAGGCTGGTCATACATTCTGTCTAACCGCGGCGGTTTTCAGGTCACGCCAACAGCGAAGGTTTGAAAGCCAGTAATTTTTTCACAATTGGCCAGATCCAATCTATAATCTTGGCTGTCAGTCCTGGTTGACCCCATTTATGACGGCATCTTGAAGACTGAGACACTCGATTCTGGAAGCTGCTTTGAGGAGATCAATCTCAAGCAGACATCTTTATATATTATGAAGATAGACTTACGAGGCGCCCCTCTCTAACATCTCCATGGTCTTAGACCGTAGAGAAATGACAATTTCAGGACTGACAGGGTTCTGCTAAACTAGGTTTGGGCGAAGAAAACTGTGTAAGTTATGATTGCTTTCACTGTTATAAAATTTATTTTAATGATGAAGCGAAGGCAAGTGTTTAGAATTTTGCTGTCAACTTAATAGGCCGCCAAACCATTAACCCTTAAGTATTGCTGTTCACTACAAGTCCCGCACACATGCGCAGCACCAGAACGTAAACTAGAATTGTGGTGATATTGTGGACAGGGAGTGGTTGTTAATAAATTAGAAAGTTTTCCAAATATGAAAATGCTTTGGTACGAGCAGTTTTCGCTATTGGCTCTCTCATTGTGTTGTATCAGCACAGCTGAGACGAGGCGTGCATCTAAATTGCGTAATGTGCAAAAAAACAAAAAGCGGAAGAGAGTCTGTGTGCATTTCTGTACTCTCATTAATGAATGCAAAGCGCAATGGATGATTAAACTCTGCTGCAAGTTTCCTGAGACTAAACAACCACAACCCACGCTCAGTTACACAATTTAATTCCTGTGGCAATTTTTAACCATCGCCTGTTACTAATGATCCCATGTAAATCGATACTGTGATCACAGTTTAAACTACACTTTGTCTCTACTAAATGCCACATCCTTGTATTGTGAATTCGTATTTTGTCCCATGTCCTTTCTGCATGTGTGCAGGAATTTTTCAATTTTGCTCAAAGGCATTTGAATCGCTTGTTTGTTTTTTTTATTTATTTTTTTTTTTTTTGGTGTTTTTTTATTTTAATTATTATTTTTAATTTTCGAACATTTATTGACATGGCACACTCGAACGTCATGCCAATGAACTTTGAGATATTGAATGTGTTCAAATATTTCATTATTTCTGGATATTTCAAGCTTCACTGGATTTAGAGCCGGATTTCTAGGGTAGAATGAGGATCCTGCATGAAATGCAACCTTTTGTCCTGTCGTGTCTCGCATTCTCACTCTTTTAAACTCACGCAGTGAGTTGAATTTAACTATAATTTGTAAAAGGTTACAGATTGCTTGGAGTGTTGGAACTGATATTAAATTGCACTCTGTTGCGTCCAAACCACTGACCACATTAAGGGTGCATTCAGGTGTGGACGAGGCAGAAAGAGTGAACGAGAATCGAATCAATAGAATGCACTCCACAGTATTTGTCGATGCTTTACAGAAACTACTACCTGGTGCCCGTCCTGGTTACAAACATGCGGGGAGGAATGCGGCTTGTAAATTGCTTAGTTTAGGCTCCGTTTCAGGTTTATGGTCAAAACTCAAATTACGTCAAGTCAGAATCCATGTGGTCCACGCTACTGGTCAGGGTAGCAATCATTCATGCATTTCTTGGCGATGAAAGGAACACAGATTTACAGACAATACTGTGTAATTATATATGTTGGTGATACCGCCGGCTTTTTGTGTCGGTACTGTAATGTAATAAAATAGAAATATAATTATGCAAAAACCCTGCAAAGCCCTTGGTTATTCACAAATAACAAGAAAACTGAACAATCTTCAAATCTGACACATACACACACAAAAAAAAAACAAAAAACGTCGTCTGTCACCTTGCCATTTTCCGGACCCAAGAAGAGAAAACAAAAGAATTATGAGTAAACAGATAAATAATCTCCTCAGCTTCAAGCTGCTAATCAAAGCATGTACATTGCCTATCGCCTGTTTGTGTTCATACATCTTATGATAGATAATAATAGTATATAATATATCGTACAATATGATAAGCTATACAACAGGGGGACACATCATAAAAATAATTGGCGCCGACATCCAACAGTCGCTTCATCTGAGTGTAGCAAATCTGGTAACAGGTGAAATACAGGCTATTAATCTTGTTCTTTACCGGCTGAGCTTTGGATAGAATTTATTTCTTTAAAAATCAAAGTGGGGATGTTTTATGTCCAAGCTTAAATTCTAATGTTTTGTCTTTTTTTTCTTTTTATTAGATGATGGGAAGAAATCCGAGATCTTTCATGAATTCCTGCACAGTCAAGATCAGATAAAATTTAACATTACAAGTATTACAGTTAAGGCCAGCAGATCTAAACAAGGGTCATTGACTTATGTATTGAAACTACAAAATGCGGTCTTTTACTCTACTATGGCACAGATATCTTCCTTTGATTCCGTGGCATTGCAGCAGCAGTTGTAAGAGCACTCAGGATGATGAATTGACTCTTGGGCTTGTTTTGTTGGCCATAAGAACAACAGTTTACCACAATTTATAGGGTTATCGCCTTGGAGACAAGCTTAATATTGTTAAAGGTCTTCTGTCTGACCGTGACGGAGCATACTCACTAGGCACAGAATTCTGTCCAGGGAAAGCGCGTCACAGCACCGAAGACAAATGAGGAAAACATAGTTAGTGGATAAATCTCTTTATAAAATCAAGTCGCGTAGACTGTTCGCTAGATGGACTATTTAATTTGGTCGTTTTATCAATACTTCCGGGGCCAACCAATCTTTGAATGTTTCCGCCCATGACCAAGCCAACGAAACTCTCAGAATCGGCAAAAGTACTCTACTGTTTCCCCCCATAACCCCAGGGCCATGTCATTCGCCGCTGTCGGAATGCTTGCAAAGGCGAGTCATTTGTTTTGTAGAATCCACTTGAGCGGGAATACTAGTTCTCCTGACCGAAAGTTTTATTACCTTACTGGATAGGAAATCGTGGAACAAACCTCGTAAACCTCGTAAACCACGGCAAACAAACACGAATAGCTCCTTGTTACTACATTTAGTGGTCGTGTGATTGCCAACGAGACGAAAGCTTCGTGAGTCTCAAGTGCTTTGCTCGTGAGCACTCCGTGAGATCATAGACCTTAATGTCACCACGAAATGGGGTGCCGAAGGCTATTAATTAGTTGCTACAGAAACTTGAAAACGCAGCGTTATAAATTTACTCATTTTGGCTTTATTTGCATTCAGCTGACATTAACTCTACCAAGGTACCGACGGAATATTAAGTCTCTGGAAAAATCGTACGGGGATGCCTTTGCGTTTTATTACTTCCTCAACATAAAAGGCGGTAACTGTGATAAACCCCGGTAAATTGTAAATACTGAATAGTAGGATCATCGTGTAGTCTGTTTACCGAAGTCTGCTTTCTTCTAACATCAATATTTTCCCCTGCTACGCCACAGACTGGTCTAGTTTTTGTAACAAGAGTTTAAAATTCCAGTGACCTAAATAGTATTTTCAGAATTCACAGTAGAGAATCACTTTGACAGAATTCATTCCAACATTTACAATATCTATACGACTTGGCGTCGGTGAAAGGATGTAAACACTCTATTTTCTTAAGAGGTACCAAATCAGAAGGCATATTTAGAAGTTAATATTACTGAAACTGATGGTTTAACTCTATTTAAGTTGACAGAATTTAATTTTAGATTACTACAGAAAATTTGATGTAAAGCTTTAACCATCACAAAGGGCAAATGAAAAATTAAACACAATCATGTTCTTGGGCAGCTTCAGTCCCAGTTGTTAAGAGAGTCGTAATCGTCCATAACTTAAACGTATTGATAGTTCTTTAGAGGAAGTCATTGTCCTGGCTCTTCACATAGCATGACCTTTGTTTCTTTGAATGGCAGCTAAAGCCATCCTTTCTCTTGAGAAGCACGACAGGACTTCACTGAATCATCTGAAATCATAATTTTCTTGTGCTTCTGACAGCCCAAGAGAAAGATTTCATTTCTCATTTTGATCTTTTTTTTTTATTATTTCATTTTCATCATTTTTTCCCCTTTTTTTTCAGTTTCAATTTCAGCCGTCATTTTCTCTCCCCACTGGTTCTTTTCCTCATCCGGTTCTGTCTGACCGTTCTCTTTCTTGTTGAAATCCTGTCAATATTCTCTTGGCATAATGTGCCTTTGTGTGCTGAGAGGACCAGTCACGAACAGAACTGGCGCTAAGCGGTGCTGAGCAAGACGTATGCAGCAATGCGCCTGGTTGAAAAAGTCTAAGAGGATTCTCGTGTTCATAAATTTTTAATTGATCTAGATAATCCTGATGTCCTGAAATTCACACTAATGTCGCATTTAAGGACGATTTGTTTGTGTATAAAATGTTTAAATAACTCGGGTAAGTTAAGGAATATCAAACATTTTTTTTTTTTTTTAACACTAAGAATTCTGAATGGCCAGCGGCCAGAACTGCGTACATGAAACGCAATGGTAAATTATTGCTGGCCTTATTTCCGGCTGCTTTTCTTTCTGGAATTTTTGTTGTTTGTTTGTTGTTGTTTTTTAAATACTTGCAGTGGTCATCTTCGTTATGAATAGGCTTCAACTATTGTTAGAAGTGTAAATGTTTTGGAACAATGCTCCTGAAGTCGCTGCTTTCACGACAGCAGTAAAATATCTCAGAATTACGTATTTCCTTTAAGTGAAAGAGCAACACATTTTGCGGTTTCATTTCGAGACGTTTAAATACTATAGTGCTTTGGCACAAATGCAGAGCTGTGTTTTATATTAATATACCATTACTCTTTAATGCCATTCCTTTTCACAGTGACAGTAATATTGTGCCTGGTGAGGCCTGACAGTTTGGATTACAGTCGTAAGCCAATATTTAGCCCACAATGTTCAAGGACATGAACTTAAGTCTATGTTACGTATTTTCATTCAGGTAGGAAAGTCAAGTAAACACTTTGGCATCACTTTCTTTACATGAGAGGATTTTCATTCCAAATCTGGTTGAATACTTTTTTTTTCCATTACGCCAATCATTGGTGAGTTGGAAATGGACTGAATTTTTAACGAAATTCTTAGAGAAAAATTTGCTGTCACCCCTGTGAAAGGGAAGATTACAGAAAACCTATAAAATACCAGCAACCTGTCATTGCGTGAAACATACAACAATGCATTTCTTTGAGTGTCTTTGAAATTTACTGTATAGTCTTGCCTAGGCAGGGGCTTGAAAACGAAAGGTGACATAGAAAGGAAACAACGGCAGTGAATTATGCCATTAGTAATCATTAATTGTAGTTCTTATTTTTTGTTTCATTTCCGCGCTTGTTTTGTTTTTTAATTTGCTGTTGCTAATCATAATGCCAAGTACATAAAGAACAATCTTTTATCATCACGACGAGGATTTTCTGGGCATTGACCTCTTCATATTAATCATAATTAGACCATCATGGGGAGATTTGCGCTGCGCTAATTTACACTGATCTGTCTCTTTGATGTAATGGCGAATAAAACTCACAATAACGAAATAACGAAGATGTGTTCGCGGTGACCGTGACCACCCCAAGACAACAAACACAATATCGTCACCGTTCCCTAAAACTGTAGTAGTCGGTTTTGGCTACTTTTCAGGAGAAGCACAAAAAACTGTTTTATGTTAGTACAACCGAACTGGTCCAGTTATGACAAACTTTTGAAACCTTGCTACTCGATATTTTTAGGCTTAAGAATCTTCAACCAACATCATAGGAATCTATAACCAAGTTCATTCAGTGCGGCTTTGAACGTAGTTGAATATATTTACTATCAATTTTTCTAATTTTACTACAGTCTTATTGAATGGTGACAATAATTATAATGGTCTTGTCATCAAGTGAGTGTTCTCCTGTTGACCTTGCTTATAAAGGAAAAAAACGTAATCAAATCTGCGATAACTGGCAGGTGAACGTTCACGGCTTGGAAATGTTATCATAGTGCTGTGTTCTCGTTCTTAAAATACATGGGTACATATCTATTATATATTTCAGTAACTTGCAACCTTTGGCATGACTAACTGACCAAACTATACACACTTCAGGCCTCAAATTTGGCAGGAAGGTGGCAATTGAGATAAGGAAGATGATGGCTATAATTAAAAGTTGTTTACTTCAAGCACGTATTTTTAAAAAATAACACTGTTTATTGCTGTATAACATCTGTATTTTTAGCATGTTTGTTTCGTAATATATAGTACCGTGCATGTCATAAAAAGTAACCGTATCAAGCATTCAGTTTGGTGCGTAGTGTTCTGGTGCGCATGAGTTCTGAAGCAAGACTGTAGTTTATTACTTTTATTATACTAGAGAGAGGGGGCGGGGGGGGGGGGAGCACGTACATTATTGTTTATTCTGGGCAATGCCCGGTAGCTCATCTAGTTAGTTATATTTCTATCATTAAACGGGGTCATACTTCTAGAAACCTAAAGATTCAAACACTTATAAATGGTTGGCATCCGGCAGTCTCGAAAGACTATGGGCTTGTACTCTGGATGTCTGTGTGTTTCATTTTAGTGCAGCGTCGTGTGTACCTTCTACAGATGGTGCGGCCAAATGATGACCCTCAAACTACATGTATTATTACACAAAAAATTGAGGCGTAACAATACATATTAATAATATCGTTGTGTAACCTGTAATACTCGAATTTGAATAAGATGTTTAAGGGGGGGGGGGGTTATCATACTAAACCCGGAACGTCACAGCCAGTTGCTGCCAGCAAAATGTGCACCCAAAGAATTAGTTTAGTGGCAGAAGCTGACTGTGTCTGACCGGGCTTAGTATGATACTGTCTTTCCGGATTTACTAAGATTATATAGGAAATTACGGCGTGCACTTCCTGTCTGCCACCAGCCGACTGGGCCCAGTATGAGACCCCTCCCCCTATCCAACATATTTATGGTCATGATAACCTATCTACTGGTTACTGATTTTTGAAATGGTCTGTTGTTTTGGGGTTTTTTTTTTAATCACTTTGTACTGGGTGACTGTGTTTAAAAATAACATTACAAGTATGAATAAGATCAGATAATGTCATAAAGCCCGCCAGTGTCACGGGATCAAAATTGTTCTAGTATATCATGTTTAGACAGACGAACTCGGTGGATCAGCATAAATCCTCTCTACATTGCAGAATCGTCTCTCAGTCTGTTGTCCTTCCATAATTGTGTTTGTTAATAAATTAATTCTTCTTTATTCCTTCTCTTTTTTTTTCTTTTTTTTTTGTATTTGTCAGTGTCTGTGGGTTTTTTTTTGTTTTGTTTATTTTTTTTATCATTCATCTCATTTCTTCCTTCATTATCTCCAGACATTTTATAGCATTGAGAGTTGTTATTTGTTTTTTTTCTGTACACCCCATCACCCCACTCTTCCTTCTTTTCCGTATTCTGCGTATCACCCGTATCGTCGATTGATATCAATCGTTAAGTAACGAGCCTTCAGCTTCCCACACGGCTGCCCCCAGCATCATTATCAAACTGACGCATCTCTCGGCAGGTGGTTCTGGATGCTATCTCCTGATACTAGACTAAACGGAGATACCACGATAAGGTAAAGGGTATAAACCTTTCAGCCCAAACATGACTGACTGCAGGCCTTTTTGGGGGGATTGTATCGGAGACTGAGATTTGTCACACATGCAAATATTTATCGCAGACTGTTAAAAGCTTAAATAACTTTTACAGGGCTGCAAAACGATAAAGGCCAGAGGCAACTGGATCGTTTCCGTGGGCTCTGGAACTATTAGGTTTTAGCCTTTGTTTACTGGTGTCACTGTATCCAAATTGCATTTGTATTAACTCGTACTATACCTGGCAGCTCATCAAAGACCTGCTTTGGTCGGCCAAATGCCAGAGTCTGTGTGAAGGGCACTGGAGGACAATCTCATGGCGCCAATGTATTAGACGAGCTGATTCTCAACCTTGAACTAATTTCAGTTGGAGCAGTGCCGCCATTAAAGTTACCTGTGGAACCTCGCCATGCAGCTCCCTTTGTGAAGGAACAAATATTTGGGCAGCAGTTAGATCTTTGGATTCTTGTCTTACTTGCCCGAAAAAAAGGCAGCCGTCCATGAAGTGTACATTTTAAGTACCTATTTTCTTTCACGCGTTCCAGAAACACTTTCAGGTGTGAAGTCTCATTCCCAATTCATTTATTTTCTTAATACATTTTATTTTTACTGTTTTATAGTTTAATTTCTGCCTTATATGCTTTTGTCATTTGTGTGTGTGTATGTGTGTATATAGGTATGTGTAGCATAAGAATGTACGCAATAGAGTGTGCGTGACAGAGAGAAAGAGAGAGTGAGAGAGAGAGAGAGAGGATAAGTTGCAGATGAAGAGAATAATATGACGTTCAGTAAAGCGCCTAGAAGAATTTTTTTTTTTTTGGATTGGCTGCTATAGAAATGATCTTCATTATTACTATCACTATTTAAGCGTCTTGCAGAAGTCCTGTGTACCTTTCGTTTCCATGGTGCGTCTCTACTACATGTCTCATGGAAATGTCCATAGTGGAAACATAGGCTGCGTACCCTAAAACTACGCAGATCATCAATCTGCACATACAGTTTCGGCTCGTTATGCGTGCGTAGAACGCTTCACAACTGCAGACTATGGAAAAGGGGCTTTAGGCTACAAAGGAGTGAGAGAGATTACATGCGTGTGAGATGGACTAAATTCTTACATTTCAAAGAAAAAAAATCGTGATAGGCAGCTGCACTTCAAACGACATAATCACTCTGTTCCACTGTGGGTAACTGAACATAATAGCCTGTATTAATTAAATGGAATCAAACTGCAGCTAGTTTCTTTCAGAGAACACCAGTTCCCACACTGCCCTCAGCGTAAGAGGGTGGCCAGTAATATGGCTGAATGGAAGCTTAAGAGAATGTAGAAAGTGTCATACTATTGGAAATTTAACAAACAATATTTCGGAACGAGGTTTTTGTATAGGCCTACTCTTTAAACTGACTGGGTCTCTTTTTCCAATGAACCACTCAGAACCGCTTATGGTAGTGAATCAGGTAAACACACAGTAGTTAAGGGCATGAATAAGGATTGGTGCATTTGTACAGTAGGAAACTGTATGTGGAAACTGAAATTATTGTCTTAAAATGTGCAACATAGTCTTTGATTCAGTTCTGGAGAACATAAATTAAAATTGGAGTGTTGTAATTTCTTATTAAGCTATTGCGTTTATTGACAGCGGGCACTTCCAATTCGTCTTACTTACAAAAGGGCGGTGTTTTTGATGAAATGGATCCACTGACCCGATTTGAAATGGGTCAAGTCTTACGAGTGTCCTCTTTCTGGGTTTTTTACTGGGATCCAATATCTGGCATTAACGGTCACTTGGGTCAGAATCCCGATTGCTTCCAGCTGACTGGTCATTCGGCCTGGCACGTCTTATTTTTGTCCTTAGAAGGAAATGGGAGCAAATGGCTTTGGCGTTTAGTAAAAAGTTTATTTTCTGCAGTTTTAACAGCATCATCGTTCCTGCGCTAACAGATTGGAATGCCTTAAGTTCCTTAGTTTCGAGAAAAGCCAGTAAAACTGTTTAATCATGGTGAAATGTTTATCTTTTCGTTGCCACTTGTTTGGATTATTGTTATTGCAGACATGATTTTCTTTTTTTTTTTTCTTTTGGTGACATGATAGCGAACCTGAAAGGCCATTGGAATTTTGTCATAACGTGACTTTAATTCTTGTTTGTTCTATCGCCATTTTCTGAAAGTCCCAGACCTTTTTGGTCTGTAGAAGAGGTATAACAAATGCACACTTTGACAGTCGTTTAAAATGCGTCGCGGGACTTATTAAGCTGTTCCATAGTTACGATTTATTATGACCCCCTGTCATAATACTGAAGCCCTCAAACGTTTTACGTGGAATTTGGAACAAACAAGGGCTAAGGTCGCTTTAAACCTGACCAGAGTTATTATGTTAGCAGAGTAAAGATATGCTATACCATACGTATTTTTTAAGATGGGAAAAGGGGAAAGGGGTGGTGAAAAGGTGGCAGCGGGGGATGGGGGAGGATAGACAATGTCTTTGCAAGCATCCTAGCTCTACAGTGACCTCATGCAAGTTTGCCATCGCCAGAGATCGCTGTTATTGTTTATTCAACCCTCGTGATTGTTACGACAGAGACCTGGTCACTATCCCGGTTCCTTGTTGCACGGGGAGTCTAAGAGGAGAGACAGAGTCCTGAATGACAAAGAAGGGATCAGAGGAAGTGGCGACCTCGTGAATATTTATGGGCTTTTTTCTTTGCAGGCTCGAGTTGTTCTCAGTTCTTCTTTTGGTGGCTTTTATTTTCTCTTTTGAGGAACTCATTTGGCAGGACTAACACCGCTGGATTACCTCAGGAACTGATCTATCCAGAGCGCAGCCAACACCCGTACCCGTACACAATCTGTGGTAGAAATAAGACATCTTCGGTGTTTCTCAAAGACACAAGTGGAATTGTTCTCAACACTGATAGAATTGATTGCAATCTGTGCTGCGTATTCAAATCAAGTTCTCTGAATAAGGGGAATGGTATGTTACCAGCGTCACGTGATCTTTTCGATCATGGAAATGGTTGTAACGGAATATTGTTCTGAGTTCCTTTGTGAAGTCATTATTTCCTGACTCTGCCGCCTATGTATTTATCATTATGCTGACGACCCTAATTAATAGTTTTGTTGTTGTTGTTGTTGTTTGATACCTATGGTTATAGTTGATAAACTTCCTTGTTTTGGTGGCTGTTCTTCTCATTCACAGGGGAACTTTCAACTAATACCTGAGATTTGCAACAAATTTTCCTGGGTAAAATTGGCCCCCGAACACTTTAATGCACCCTTCAAGTTTAAAAACAAGGAAGACGACATTGGCAAATCCACCCAGATTTGAAAACATGAACCAGCCCTTCCCTCTCTCTCTCTCTCTCTCTCTTTCTCTCTCTCTCCTCTCTCTCTCTCTCTCTCTCTCTCTCTCTCTCTCTCTCTCTCTCTCTCTCTCTCTCTCTCTCTCTCTCTCTTGCCACCACTACAACCAAGGGAGGCAGTTATGTTCACTTGATATCAGCCATAGATGGGCTTCTCGAATTTCACAAAATCAATACTGTCCTCTAACGAGTTGGCCATTTTAGCCAGTAAACCTTCGCGACAACACCGGATTTGTACTTCCACTCAATCAGTATAAATAGCTTAGGACTCAATCTACTTGGCCTAGCTAATGCCATTTAGACGTAAGATCTGCCCGTCTCAGCTACTCTGTCCATCAAATGAAGAACCTTGTTTGTCAGGCGCCATCATAGACTGATGGGATCTGTGTCTCCAAATGAACGTAATTTTCACATAACGTTACCACCATGTGTTCGAGACGCCCACATGCCTGTTCGTTTAGGGTTGGTTTATAGCCAGATGCGACCCGCCTAGTCCACAAGATTCTTTCCCTGTCTTTTTATATATCGGGAAAGGACACCGAAGGACTAAGTATCACGAAAGTACGTGACTTGGAAATGACTAGTGTAGTTGGGATCGATAATCAGCCTCTTGCTAATGTGTTCAGTTATATAATGCGAGTTAACATGTCTTATTGTAGGGGACAGTAAACTTTTGTTCGAAACTATTTGGGTCATGTCGCCCAAAATACTCAGGATGCATCTTTGTGTGTGTGTGTGTGTGTGTGTGTGTGTGAGATCAGTTCGTGGCCAGTTTCCAAAAATGTTGTTACGGCCATTTAACCAACGAAATGATGAATGTGGCTTAGGAACCAAACATAACCCTAAACCTGACCCCTGCATTCTCTCTGTATGGATAAAAAAAACATGTGGTTACGTAATGCAAATAGTCACTCCGTAACTTTAAAAATTATTATCTTTATCATACAACCTGACTTGGCAGGTGATGGCTGTACAATTTTTACTAAATGTGCATTCAGTCATTTCTCACTGATAGAGTATGAAGCTATCGATGGTTTGTAATTAACTCTTTGTTACTTCCTACACTCTCACTGAAGAACTTGCTACCTATTCAAAAGGAACATATAATATTGGATGTTTTTTATTTGTTTATTTATTTTCTTGACTGAACAATAGCCAGTTACCATTCTGATTTATTCGGCGGAAACCCATCCTTAAAAGAAACCACCGTCACTTTGTCCATTCTGAGTCAACAGATTGCATGTTTCATGTAGCAAAGCCCCTGCAACAGTTGTTATTGGAAATATCAAGAACAAAAATATTACTTCCAAAATGCCATTAATAATCTACAAATTGATTGTCATTAAGACTGACCAGATCAGACAAACAACTTTTTCGAGTAGAATTCAGAAAAACATTTCTTTATAAGCGGGAATCTGAACTGACGAATGTCGTAGTACAGACAGTCTCATAATTATTCTTTTCGTTCCTGTAAGCGACTGAGCGTGCCAAGTTGCAATAACATACCGTCTGACTCCTTGTCACCGGGAAAAGGCACTCATTATGACGGCGGTGGTTAGATGTGATTTAAGATCAATAACCGAAACATATCGGCAACTTTGTCTAGGGTGTTCATGGCGGGAAATCTTGTAATTAGAAAATATGCGTCTGGCTGGCAACAACCCTACTGGGAAAATAAGAAACAGATATGACCATGTTTGGTTTTCTTTGCATGTGTGTGTAGATAAAAGTAACTGCTTGTTGATTCGGTGAGTTCTCTGTAAATATGTTTGATTAGACTGGAATAACAGTATTCGTGACTAATAAGGGTAGCAGTATCGGAGGCTGGGAGGGCGGAGAGAAGACAGTCTCTCCCTCCACTGAGGTAAATGTCAACATAGTACTGTGTGCCCACACGTATTCGGCCCATTAGTTCACTGAGTCAAGTCTGTTTGCCTCCGTTTTGTAGACTATATGGTTAAACGGGACCTTGCACATAATTAAGTCTAAATTACGTCTATCTTGCTAGATGATCCAAAAGATGTTTAAGACACGGTTAAAGCCATCGAAAAACAGACTTAACTGAGGGTGTCACCATATGTACTACATGACCCATGTAGTATATCTATGGGTGTCACTGGCCTTCTTGAGTATGACGTGTTCCCTGTGCAAACTTACGAGACGAAAGTTATCAAACTGTAGAGATTGCGATGTGTTTGGCTGTTTCAGCATTTTGTTGTTCTTGTTGTGTTGAATAAGCACATCTGTCTGGATCAATGGAAGTTATTAATAGAAACGATTACATTTCTTCGCGAGATCTTCATAAAATAATAATTATATTATATAATTATTTTTGGCTTACTCCCTCTCTCTCTTTCTCTCTCTTTCTCCTACTATCTATCTATCTAACTATCTATCTATCTATCTATCTGTCTATCTATCTATCTATCTATCTATCTATCTATCTATCTATCTATCTATCTATCTATCTATCTATCTATCTATCTATCTATCTATCTATCTATCTATCTACCTATCTATCTATCTATCTATCTATCTATCTGTCTATCTATCTATCTATCTATCTATCTATCTATCTATCTATCTATCTATCTATCTATCTATCTACCTATCTATCTATCTATCTATCTATCTATCTATCTATCTGTCTGTCTCTGTCTGTCTGTCTGCCTTAGCTTTTTTTCTCTCTTTCGCTCTTTCTTTCGGTCTGTGTCCGTCTCTCTGTCTCTCTCTCTGTCTCTCTCTCTCTCTCCCCCTCCCCTCTCTCTCTCTCCCTCTCTCTCTCTCTCTCTCTCTCTCTCTCTCTCTCTCTCTCTCTCTCTCTCTCTACCTCTCTCTCTCCGTCTTCAACATGAGAAAAAGAAGAAGAATTAGAAGAAGAAGAAAAACAACAACAACAAAAAATCACTCTACATCCACTTGTGTAAGCGCCTATTCAGACATGTTTTATCCCTCAGCTTGGTTGCTTTGTTTCAAATGGGTCACCGACTTAAAGATTTTCTTCCTAGTCATCGACAGACTAAAGCTACCTGGATTAGTGACATTTTCCAGTCATTTGCCAGCTATCTGAAAGGGAAAACGGGCTCTGAAACGGAAAATGTCCACACAAAGCCATCTATTGTTTGTTGGTCTACGCTAAAACAAACTGTAGACGTAATCCCTTTAAAATTGAGGGATTTATTTAGTCCGCCCTTTATCATCTCGGCGGCTTTAAGGAATACCAGCGTGGCTTCCAACTTTCCAATACAAAGACAAACAAAGCAACAAGGTCCATGCTTTGTTTCGTTGGGTTGTTGTAGTTCTCTTTGACGACCACGCAGCGAAGCATTAAGTGCCATTAATTAACCTGAAACTGACCTGGGACAAATTGTAGTATTAACATGATTTTAGTGTGAATATTGACCTTTATAGCACAGTGTTGTATTATAATATGAAGAAAAAAAAAAAAAAGACAGATATTTTCAGAGTGACTAACATTATTATAAAGACTTCAGACAAAGTGTATGAAAAGCAAACACGGGATAAACAAATAAAAATATTTAAAGGACTGTCTCTCCGGGGATCAGAAGGAATGTCTTTTTGGAATGCCGCTAGCTGGTTAATCTGTTGTGACGAAAAACTGACCGGGTGAGATCACCGTTTTTTGTTGTTTTTTGTCAATCTCCCCCCCCCCCCCCCCCCCACTTTTTTTTACATTATATTTTGTTTTAATTCCTTCTCATTTTTTCTCCGTTGTGTTGGACATCTTTGGACATGCGAGACTGCTATATATTTCAATGCACCCCCCACCCCTTTTTTTTCTTTTGCTGCCACCCCCCCCCCTTAAAAAATACAAGGGAGAGTATTGATCAAAAAGGAAGATAACCGTATGCCGGGCAAGTCAAGTGGGTGCCTTCCTGAGGACACGTGTCTTGTCGTCCAAGTTCAGATCTCATTACGGCTGAATTCGTCCTGTTTCTGGTTCGGTTTGGACTTTCGTTGTTGTTTTGTTTATTTGTTTAGTTTATTTTTGTGCGGTTGGTATGTTGGTATTCCTCATTTTTCTTCTTCTGTCCTACCGTTCTGTTAGATTCTGCCCACCGTCTTGCTTATTTCTAGCACAGTGTCACCGTTGTCGTGTCTACCTCCTTTCTCCAAACTGAAGCTCAGACACCTTTCCACTATGAACCTCCGAAAATATAAGGCTAGGCGCCCACACTCGACTTGCTACAGTAGGGCAGTCGTGTTTTAGTTTCATATCCCTATCGACTCTGCAGTGTGCCTATCCGCATTCATTTTCTTACATCTCAAAGAAAATGCGGCGCGACTGTAAGGCAGCAAAGTCGCCAGGTGCGCTCTTAGCCTTAAGTTTTTGTAGAGGAATAACAATATGGATTAAACATTTAACTTGGAATGATCACTCTATTCAGACTTTGGGAGGATGTAAAGGTTCATGAAGAATCTGCAGTCCTTTATGCCCAGAACAGTCAGTGTTTCTAAAGGTGGGCCGCACGCCCTACCGGTGGGGCGTGGCAATAATGTTTTGGTGGAACCTGGGACTTCAGAATGGGGCTTAGGGATATAATTTCGTTGAACGAACATGATTTCAAACGCCGTTATTCTTGTACATGCTGGTCATAATGCCTACCATCTGTGCTGTCTCTGTCGTCGACATCGAATGTCGGACAAAAGCAAAGGCTTTTTTTTTTTTTCTATACCTGGCATTCGTACATGCGAGGAGGAAAGTGGCAGAGGAACTGAGTGAGAACAGAAGACGTTTATGGATCAAGGCCATAAACAGTAAAGGCATTTCCAGCTCCACAGATCGGAAAAATCCACTTACTTTGAACTGGTCAAAATATTAATGTGCAGGCGTCTGCGTTCGCAATAAAGAATGACAAATGTTAGGAAATTCGATGTTTGGTAGCTCGGTCGGTTGTTAGCCGGCCATCTGTTCTTTGGCAGCCTGTACAGCTCAGCACCTTTTATGGTTTATGATGTTTGATTCTCTGGTGTTTTTTTTACCTTTTTTCCGCAACGGGATCTAGTGAGTCACCACTTTAGGACGCCATGTTCCTAGATCTTAGAGTACGTGTAAAATGTCTGCCGGGTCAAAATTCAGTTCTAAAGGCATTCAGTCTATACTAACTTGGTCCGATTATGGCTGGGCGCAGGTTGTTCTTTGGAAAGATGAAGTGGTTCTTGGGACGAAAAGAGTTTAGAAACAATGTTCTAAGACTTCTGATGTAATCTCTTCCGCGCCTGTGTAAATTTTGAAAGCTCTCAGCAGATTGTGGTCGCTCAGACGCAGCAGTTTTAACCAAACACTTACACTATGTCTTACACTAATTTTGAATGACTCTCTATAAGGGGCCATAACCCATGCAAAATTTGACTTACGGAGTTTTAGAAAAACGGTACCTGATTCCAACAGGAAGATTAACCTCTATGTGTAAAATAATCAATTCTTTGTTCTTTTGCGCAATACATACAACTCCCTGTAGTGGAAATTTACTGTAATTGCAGGCTACGAACACTCATTAATTCCCAAAGCCATTCAGTTTGATAATTTCCTAAACCCCATAGATCCAGAATTTGTGTGTTACTAAATTACCCATTATATCTGAAAAAGAGAGCTTTTCAGTGCACTGTAATACTGGCACATATTATTTTAAAAAGGTTACATTTTGCACACTTACACTAGTTTGTCTTAGGGTTGTATTTTTTATGCAGAATTGACAAATTTGTGTTACCGAGTTTGTCCGCCAGTTCCTTATGAAATCGGCCAGTTCCTTATGAAATGAAACCCAGCCTGCAGATAATACATTACCTTTTGTGCACTTACACTATTTTGTCTACTGATTGCCATTTCATGCTCAGTTTACATGCTTTTATCATAGCATTTCTCACCCACATACTTATGAAATAGAACTGAGCCTGCACATAATACACTATTATGAATTACTTATTTACACTTACGTCATTTTGTCTGACGTGTATTTTATCATGCTTGATTTATGTAATATGCTTTTGTTATAGGCTTACTCGGGCGGTCGTTTATCAAATAAAGAAAAGTCCAGCCTGCAGATAATGCAGTCTCCTCACATAAAAACATATCACGTGGAAGCAAATGCCCAGCTCTTGTCTGGCAATAGAAATAAGCCACCATGGTAATTCTTATAGGAATAATCATTTTGGCAGATGTCTGAATGTTCCATTGCTATGATTATTGTACTAGTATTTTTACGGCATCTGGCCTCTCAAAGGTGTTACTTATAGAGACAGCACAATATTAAATGCACATGTATGGGACTGACTGGTCCAATTTGGTTTTATGTTTTACAATCGGCTCCATTTTACAGTAGTTTTAACCCTGTAGGAACGGTCACCAGTGATACACATTAATTTGTCACTCGGTTGCAATTCCTACAAGAACTCACGGCGGGAAAAGTTGTTTTCGGTACATGTAATCTGTACAATAATACACTAAATCAACCAAATGATTACGAAAACTCCTTTAATTATGCCCCTGAGAACAAATTCGCACAAAATCAGAATTTTCCCACAAGCAGAAATGGGGCCGGGGCCTTAACCCTTAGACTGGTGCTCACACCTATAATAGTCGCGAGCCAGCCGACCGTTGCCTGGCGCTCGCAACTATAGTCGTTTTTTCCTGATCTGTTTTGGTATGGTCTTTAGCCTAACCCTATGAAACTGCTACAAACTGTACTATAACTGGCTAACATGATTGGAGCTCTTCTCTAAAATGGAGAATAAGCAACAGAATCCGCCACTGGGGGATCAGCAAGTGCTGAAAGAATCTGCCGATCTAAGGGTTTTCACGTTCCCTCTGGACTGTGCGCATTTATTCTGGGTGCGAACACTCTTTTTGCAAAGAGTGCATACAGGGAACTAGCCTGGGCGCGCACCAGCCGATTTTGATCCGCCAACTAGTTGGATGGTGACGCCACGACATTGCGTTTCAATGAGACCTCACTCACCTACCAACTAGATCTAGTTGGATTTCATTGAAACTCAATTTGTCTCTCTAAAAGCTAATCGGTTTGCTATAACCATAAATCTGCTTAGTGATCAATTTCTTTCAATGCCAGTTACATCAGACTTTATAACCGACCAGTTGCTGCTGCCACATAAATGGAGAGAGAACTGTTTTCCTTCCTTTATTTCATTCTGTGAGACCCTTGAGGGCGGTTAAATTCCAGGTCGTGATTCCTGGTGCTCATTCCAATTTCCTGTTAGGCTTTCCAGATTTTAACAGTTGTCGCTTAAGTTCCTCGGCGAATTAAAATTTGACCTTTTTCATGCACTCAACATGCCAGTCGCATGAAGACACGGTGAGTTTTTTTGGCAGAGTTCACTCTCTGGAGTGTCTCAGAACTGATAACAACTTGCAAATGGAAATTTACTTTATATGGGAACATGATCTGGAATGGTCATTTCGAAATGTCTGTTGTAATTTCCATACCGTGTCCGTCTGATATTGACAGAGCAGTCACAGGAGATATCATCCTCCACTAAGTTGGGAAATAGAAGCCGCCAATCTAGTTATATCAGTGGGCAAAGCTAGACATTTCACTCAAAAATTCCCATTTGAGTGTAAGTTTATCATCGTGAGACATTGGAAAAAGAAAGCTTTATCAGACGTTTTTTCGATTCCTCATTCAGTTTATATGAACACGTTTTTTTATGTTTTTTTTTTTTTTAGATTTGGGGACTTTTATCGTTGTCGTCGATATTATGTTGAATGATCTTACTAGAAATAATGCGCTGGCAGGCATTGGGCTACTCACTGATATCAAAATGTACAAGTTTTGTTTGGATTCTTTTTGGTTTGTGAAAGTATTTTGTGTGTCAAACTGAATTTTTGCGCGTGTCTATATAAGTGTGCGTGTTTGTATGAATTGGACTTAATGACGCGGGGGAAAAAAAGGCAGGATGCCAAACAATTTTCGCTAGCCCCAAGATTGATTGAAAATTACGTGTGCACACTGGTTACTGCGCTAAATGAAAATAAATATAACACGCACGGACACACACACGCGACCCTTCTTCCCCCCCCCCCCCGTCCCATCCTGACCAAACAAGAAGTAGTTCTTTAAAAATCGACACCCATAGAATAATTCAATCACATGCCATGCCATTTCTAGCAGTACTTAAATATGAGGTGAGAGCATCCAGCCCTCCTAACATTTGTTTCAGATCTGGCCCTTACTGGCTGAAGAGTTGCTCATGCCTGGTTAACACTACTTTCCCCTTAAATGAAAAGACACCATAAACGACACTTTGGACTCACAGCAGAATTGATGTGTATGTTTCTTGCTTGCATACAATATTATGAAGGAGTTTTCTGCCCCTTCTTAACTAACAAAACTGCGTGCATTGATTATCTCTGGTTTTGTTATCTCCATTCTTTCGTGATGGGCAGTTCCTGTTCTTGCATCCAGGGAGACAGAAAGCATCTCGGTAACGAAAAAAAAAAAAACGGCAGGAAGCCAGACTGCAAACCAGCGATATGCATCTAATGCAAATGTGGTTTCCGAGTGTGAAGGTAGAATTCGAGCGCGGGACATCTGTCCATTTGCATGGCCACCCACCTCGCTCTTGACTGGAAGTTCCTATCAGTATTTCTGCCATCACCCACTGTCCACATCCTCGACTCCTGTCGAAACCATCAGAAATCCAGTCAGTACACAACTGATATTTAGTAAGCGCCGCATGCATGTTATCTGGGAGAAAAAAATGGATAGAAAATCCAGTTCCAGAGTTTGCGCAGCTCCATTGGAAATTTCCGCCCTGCACAGATGCGTTTTCACCCAACTGGACAGACAATGCAATTTTCGATAACATCTCTGTGGCGTTTACGACGTCCTGCAAAGAGATGTGTCCATGCTTATTGCAGAAATTACAGAGGTCGGAGATCGTTTCTCGGGATCCTCAAAATGTTAGGTTGATGGCCCACTAAATTAAGGCTTGATTGCTTTTGTTTTGCCTCACTGCGTGAATTCTCCTTTTCCGCCAGCTGTGTCCAGACCTATTTTGGCGCGCCCGAACTAGTGAGACAGGCATACTTATTTCAATCTGGCCGGTGCACGAATCATCGTTTAATATCATAGTTCTCGTCTCACACTTAGATCGAGACAGAACAAACTTGAATCGGTGCGCCACCAGACTCAGCATAAAACATCACACTCAGTATTCTGATTTCTATTTTGCTTCTCCTTTCCTCTGTACTATCGTTTATTTACGTTCATGGGCTGGGCCGACTCTGCCACTAACACCTCCCGATCGCTCTGCTAATTATGTCCATGGTATATAAAAAAAAAATGACTAAAACTGGGAGAGACAGCTTTATTATGAAAACAGAAAGCTATCGTGAAGTACTGCCATGAGAGGAAACCGATAATAACGCTCCTAATAGCTCGGCTTAACTGTTAGGCGGTACACGTGAAGTTTCGGCCTACAACTCAAAATGACTCAAAGTTTCAGTTCCGTTAAACATCCAGGGCTGCTGCAGTCGGTACAACGTAACATCCTACCGTTTATCTCTGTTTAGGCGGCTTACTGTAAAAATATTCCTCTATCTCTCTATTCCTTCTATCAGTTCTTTCTCTATTCACCCCCTCTCCCCTCTCTCTCTCTTTCTCTCACTCTCTCCCCCTCCCCCCCCTCTCTCTCTCTTTCTCCCTTGCTTTTCTCTCTCTCTCGTTCTTCTCTCTCTTTCTCTCTCCCATCTATCTCATTCTCTCATCTCTCTTTTTCTCACCCTCACTTCTTTCATCCCTCTTTCTATTTCTGTCTCCGTTCTCTCTCTGTTTCTCTCGCTTTGTGTACGTGTGTCTCTCTCTCTCTCTCTCTCTCTCTCTCTTTCTCTCTTTCTTTCTTTCTTTTTCTCAATATCTTTCTCTTCTTTCTGTTGTCTCTCATCTTTTTCTGTCACTCTGTTTCTCAAAACCCCCTTTTTCTTCCTTCCCCCTCCCTTTTTTTTCTGTTCTGGAACAGTTAAAGGACGTGAACTCTGTCGAGACTTCTTAAACCATTTAAACAAGGGCAAGTGAAATTTCTCAACAGCCTGAACTTTGCTGCTGCCAGAACACGAGAGATCATGGCAACAAATTAAATACATAAACCTTTACGAGGTTAGAGCATGACGTCAGGGGAATAGCTGTAAACTGCGGTTTGTGAATGCTTAGTGGAGCTTGTAACGAGCAACTATGGCTTCCTGAAGAAATAAACAATCCTGCGTTTTCAGTGCAGTTTGCACCTGATGACTTTTGGTTCTGACGCAGTGATGCAGTTTAGACTGACTAAACTGCAACATTTTTTTTTTTCATAATCACAGAATAGCAATGGGCTGCAGGTGGACTTGATACTATGTCAAAAATGTGGGGATAAATTGTATTTTGTAATGTAACATTTTTTCAAGCCGTGCTGCGATCCCACGGATTTTCTGTAGATTTTCAAAAATTTAGGTATGAAACTGTGGCATTTTCCTACTGTCTGAGACAAAGTAATTTACGCGCATGGTAATTTTTTTTCTTTACTTTTCGATTTTGTTTGTTTAGCTTTGCTAAGTTCCTTATGGCGGAAAGCTTGCATCGTCTCTTATTTTCATTCAGATTTCTTCCTTTTTTACTTCTTTCAGAATAAGAATTCTTTTCCTGCTATTATTTTGTTGCTGTCGTCGGGTTTTTCAAGCTGCATCATTTTGCCATATTTCAGCCTCCTATTTTGCATGAGACTCCAGAATCACAGAGTCCTGTTTCCCTTTTTTATTTTGTTTGGTTGTTTAAACCACTGATATTGTCGTTCAAGAAGAAGATCCGGGGTCTGGGACCTGATTTACTGAATGTAATGCAGTCTTCAACTGCTCGTAGATTGTCTAACAGTCACTTTAACCCGTAGTAAATCCTGTGGTAACTGGTAGCTTCAGATCGTCATGAGAACGTAAAGACAGGCCTGTTATCACTGAAGACTTAAGCACGCAATGCTTAAGGCTGGTAGCGGGCGCATTGAATCAATTGTGCTTTGTTTAAGTTTTTATGCGAGATGTGGACGTAGAAATAAACGGGACCTCGCTCATTGGCGGGACCGAAAAAAGGTTTGTCTGTCTCACGAGTTCGAACACGCCAAATTTGAATCAGCTAGCTGGAAGAGAGGCCTCAGGCACTGGCTGAATATATAGACGCAGCGCAGACATAACGCCATTCTCCATACTGGCCTCATAGGCAGAGGGAGTGCGTGGGTCTATAGTTAATAATTATGTCATTTGTGTGGGCAATGGGGGAGGAGGGTCCAGAGCAACACTTATTTTAACTCGATACCGTCATCATAGGAATACAGTGGCTCAGGTAAGCTGAGAGGGCAGAAATGCGTCTGGTTATAAATATATAAAAAGAACACAGTGTGTATTGATTACACATGTGGCAAACACCGTCAATCCGATGTATCCTCAGTTATAACAATGAGTATCACGTTTTGTTTGTTTATAAGAGCGGTAAGGTTAAGTCTTTGTCTCGCACAGTGCTCGCAGCTGTGAACTATGATAGCAGGGGTGGCCAAACCGCCGCTCGCGAGCCACATGCGGCTCGTGGAAATATGTTGACTGGGCTCTTTTTTCATCAGGACAGTTTAAAAAACGATAAATATTATTGTGTACATGCATTTCCTAATAGTTATATCCTAATATTTATATAAATTTTTGTAAGAAAATAATATGTGTATGAAGCAATAAAAAAAAAGTGCATGTGGCTCTCGAACATCTGAAGTTAGTATGTGGCTGTACATTCATCAAGCTTGGCAGCCCCTGATATTATAGTAATCAGATGAAGAGAAGCAAAACAGACAGGCTGATTTTTTTTTTTCACTTCTACATCGCAAAGCTCCAAAAAAAGTCACATCTTTTCGACTAAAATGTCAGTATTTTTAGAAGATGCCACTCCAATTTTCAAATAAAGCGCCAGCTTGCTATCGATTTTGCTAAAATTTCCTTTGCGGCAGTTCCAAATTCATGTTTAAATTACATGGACAGAATCTGAAGGCACGTTTCTAAGGTGTGACTGTAATTCTTCTTTTTTGTTTTTTTGTGTAGCTGTAGTCATTTTAATCAGGGACGAGAGACTCAAGTCTAGACTGCCTGGCCAAAGGGGCGGAGACAAGTACTGTTTGTGACTGATCAGATTAGTGAAAAGATTCAATACGAGCGGCTGTAAACAAAGACTTCGTTAATTTCACAGTCTTAAAAACCAGAGGGTGAACCGATTTTGTTGTTGTTGTTTTTTTGTTGTTGTTTTGAAGGGGTCAGAGGCTCCTGTTATTCAGTTTGGTATAAATTCAGAGATTTTCTCGGTAGCAGATTGGCTTAAAATGGGAAATGACAAACATAGACATAAATTGTTTGTTCTAAGCAAGATGCGATTATTTCCTTTTTTGTGAAATGGAGGTAATCACCACTTGCGCTTAATCGACGAACTGATTTCAGGCAGTATTTTATTCCACGAATATATCATCATTATAAATCCGTTCCTTTAGCAAAGATTTGGTACAGACCTCCTACAGCGAGTATCGGCAACCTTTCATCGGAGAAACTTGAAGTTTTCAGTAGAATTCAACTTAAGAGTGAGCGGCAACACGCAATTAAAGTCTATGTTATACACCAGTCTATTTGTTCTCATTCAACATATTTTTTCACCGGCAGTTAAGAAAAGCAAACAGCCATACATGGAAATTAGAAAAGCGGCTTGCAGGGACCGTAACGTCATTTTGGCCCCCTGGGCAAAGCAATAGGTTGCGCCCCCCCCCCCCTCTCCATTTCAAAAGCGAATGTACATTAACTGCCTGCACGAGGCCCCCTAAATCCTTGGAGCCCTTGGGCACTGCCCAGTGTGCCTATGTGTTAATTCGGTTCTGCCGGATCGTTCCACAGCTTTATGCAAATTCCGAAGACCTGAAGTCCGAATTCAAATTTATGAAGAATTTTTAATAACTTGGAACAGTATTTTTGTGTACTTTACTAACTTTGTTTCTGAGGATGTCTTGATTTTCAGAACAACACAGCTGAGCCCCCACAGGGCTTCGGCGGTCTTTAAATTGCATTATTTACCAGCGAGCCAATCAGACAAGAAACATACCGTTGTAATTTGTTAAACTGATGTAGACATGAGGACGTGGACTTCAGTCGACATGGTTAATTGAGTTTACTAAATTGCATTTCCTGGCACAAGACAGCAACATCTTTTTTTTAGCCTGAACTGGTCACGAACGTAGGCACTTTCAACGCAAACTTAAAGTAGCAGACACGCGCTGGGATCCTGTTTGCCTTTCAATGAATATTTGAAACTAGCTGAGGTCCCCGGCCCTGCCCGGGATAAATCGGTTTGAATATTGGTTTCAGTTCTGGGTGGTTATTATGGACCTACTTCATCTGGCCTGTTCCTGTTTGTTTATTTTATTTTGTTTGTTTGTTTTTAAATAAGTCTTACTGCTCTGCCTTTATGAGTTGACACCCTGCGCATCCCGTACAACAGCATGATTTGCGCACGGGTTAGTGTGTTTGATAGGAAGTGATAACGAAACCTTAAAATGGCGAACCATGACTCGAAATAGATCTGAATGATGGCGAAACAATAAATTTCCAATAAAAAAAACTACACCGATTTGAGACTTCTATTAAAAACTGTGCACTCTTACATCCATTCTGGTGTACCATATAAAATTTGAAGTCTGAGTGTTGAGTGGTTCAGAAGCCTTTTGCAACGAAAAATCTCAAGTCCACAAATATATATAGTATAGATAAATGGTTCATTTTTGGCTGAATAGAATTTATAATACATATATTCACTTGAATTGTGGCCCATATGGAATCGATCAGAGAATAAGAAATAACAACTCCACCGACTACTGTTTCTGTGGAACGCATTCAGGAAGATTCTGTAAGCAAACCTTTAACCGGATGTCCGTGGTAACTGTTGCTTTATGCTGATGATATTGTTCAGTTGCTTTACACTGATGGGGATATCTCTCATGCTATGACTGCTCTCTCTTTCTCTTTCTCTCTCTCTCTCTCTCTCTCTCTCTGTCTGTCGCTCTCTTTCTCTCTGTGTGTCTCCCTGTCTCTCGTTCTCTCTTCCCTCTCTCTCTCTCTCTCTCTCTCTGTGGATTCCTAGTGCGTATTTGTTGAAATCTAGGTTCGAACTCTTCTTCTTATGAAGTCTGTGCTGGAAAAAGCCTAGCACCAAAAGGCACTTGGAGTTCGTCTCGGTTCGGTCAAGCCTACCTGAAGTGTGAGATGTTTTTTGAATGTACGCGAACGATTCTGAGCGGTTTCCGGGAGAGAGAGAGAGGAGTGGAAACGTAGGCGGTTCACGCTGGGACAATCATTGTTGAAATGTGTTTATTTAGTTATATGTTAATGGCCGTAAAGCAATCATTTCACGGTTCAAAACAATTTTCTAAATGTATAATTTGCCTCAACATTCCTTCGATAACCGATTTTGATGTTAAGGAAAGAGCAAATTTAGAGAGAAAACTGGTAAGTGTGCTTATCTTTATAAGATCGTCGCATTTCGTTGAAAGACTTAACAGAATTGAAGAAAATATGGCAAAATGATACAAAATCACACATTAAGGCATTACATGATCAACATCTCTAACTGAAACGGGTGATGTTTGAAAATTTCATTCCACAATGAAAGTTTGCTTGCAAAATTTAGCGCACAGAAAAATACAACAATCCTGTTATTTTTTACCAGTTTGTTGTGTTTTGTTTACATATTCATGATCGCCCAAAAAGTGAGAGAAATTACAATAATATGGCAAGTGCACAATGATTTTTACATAAGATCGTAGGAGCAATTAGATAATTAGCAAATTTAACCTCGGACACCTGGCTTTATCTGCAGCTGTGCAGGTGGCGAACTTTTTGCTGCTGACATCCCAGTTTTCTGACCTGTAAAATTTATGTTCCTTGAGCTCCAATCATAATAAATTACCCTTGAATCCCACCCACGTAAGGCAACGTACCTGTGAGAATTGGAATGTACATGTTTTTTAAAAACGAATATTTTCTTTATTGTTTTTCTTTCCGCTCGACGTCTTGTCCTCTTCGAGTGGCTGGATCTACAGAATATATTTATAGACCTCCACGGTTATGGTTACAGCGGTAGGATTGAAAACAGTTGCACTCACAGCATATACTTGTGTTGTCTTTTGTCTTGTCTCGAATAGTGCCTCTCGCTCAATCCCCACACTAATACAATGACGAGGACCACTGCATCTACCCATCCGTGTTGATTGTGGACCCGGGGTCGTAATTTATCACAGCTTCTCTTGTTAAACAATGTTTTTAGTACTAGTTTTTTTTACCAAAGAAATGATATGTGCGTTCACATTTATGAAGACTCTTTTATGTCTACCACCGTTGGTAACAACATGATTAGCATGCTAGCATCGGTGTTGGATGCAATAAAACTGTTCACTCTAGCGTGCGATGTTTCACCGACAGATCTAAACAAACCAAAAAAAAAACACAAGCAGTCTAGCATTGTGTTGGCGTTTCTGTCTGGACAAGGCCAGTGACTGAGTCAAGTCTGTTTTTGCGTCGGATTTTCATTGCGAGTGCGAGGTGCCTTTAATGGTTGCTGAATTCAACCCAAGTCACTAACTGACGCCTTTTGAATACTTTCCATCTTCTTTGAAATTCTTTACATTTGTTGCCACGGAAAATACGAACCCAGGTGATGTGTAAAGACACGGTTCTGACTTACGAAGTGATAATTCTTGATTTCATGCCTGTATACCAAAACTGCTTACAAAACCAACCTGCAAGTTTGGACATGCCGGGATTATTGGTAAGGAAATGACGTGTTTCGTTGTTTTTTTTAAAAAGGTACCTCAAATTTTTTAATTTTTTTGTCTGAAGTTCCGAGATGCCTCAGCAATCAAAGTGTTAACTCAAAAGTCCACACAACTGAGGCGAAACAGGGTCGAGTCAGTGTGCTAGGAGCCTAACTGTCCTGTATTGCTAGAGTGATAGCACACCTGTCCAAGATTAGATTGTCTCCCCGATGATGTTTTTGACGTGCAGATAAAATACTTACAAAAAACTGTAGATAGCCGATCTAAGTTTATATAACAAAACCTGTCGCATTTCCCAGAGAGATTAACAAATCGGTGTGGAAATGCCCTAGAGCAAGATTTAAACCCTGAATACGTTGTAATTGCTCCATCATAGGCCAATTAATGTTAAATGCTCTAGTGGCAATGTTTATTTTCTTATCTACAAATTCGAAATGTGTTATTTCTGCATCGCCGAAAGTGTCCATTATCTTCCAAAACAATCATCTGTCAAATTATTTCCAATGGTGTACAAAAAGCAAGAAAGCATTCCCCCATAAGCTCTCAGACCAGATTTTGTTATTCTTAAAAGGTTCAAATTGCATCCTGTAACATCAGTGTGGGGTTCTTCCCATTTAGTTTTGACGACTTGCAGAACGGAAATTTATGTCATTTTCGCCCGGACCTTTGGGCGAGAAGCGATTTATCTCACGCAAACTTCAGTTATTGCCCCCCCCCCCCGTCAGTTTGTGCACTGTTCCATTTCCTATCCAGATTGCTTAGTCTGGAACACAATACAAATGACTTTTCCAGGCCTGGTGTATTTCAGTTATTTCATTCCGATAACATCTTAGCACACAAGGACCGTAAACACACAAAAAATGGCCTGTTCTCTCTGCTGAAGGGTCTGCATTATTAATGTTGAGAGCACCGGACGAACTTAAAAATGAAGTGCGAAATTAAATGATCCAGTTTTGGAAAGGATGCTAACATTAAATGGACAGCTTGATGGATTGGGTAAGCTTCAAATCTCTGAATGGATTTTTTCGCAAATAGAAGAAATCCCGGTCCTCAGAGAAAGAGTGCATTCATAAATGAAGGTCATATATTATACATTACTGTCAGTAAAAAATCTATTCAATCCTATAATGGATAGAAAATGAGAGATCGTGTGTGCATAATGGTTTCCAAACGAGCATTCCTTATCTTGTTTCCCGGACTTTAGTTTCAGTTGTCTTTTTTTTTCTTTACATGATCTTCCCCATGGTGAATGCCTTCATTAGACTTCTTTTCCAGGAAAAATAAGGAGATGAAGAATGTAATGCTAGTACAATGTGTAACCATTGGAATCAGTGGCTTATCGGGGTCATTCACTGACATCTTGATACCTCCGTGTCCTGATTCCTTGTTTAAATAATGCCATAGTTCTTGCGTCTTTATTCGTCCTGTCCGCGGTTATGAAAGTGATGAAATCGAAGAATTATCAAATCGATTCTACACGGTGGAACTTTGGAGGCCACCTTTGGCATTGACTGACCTCCAATTTCTAGTCTTAGTTTAAACCAGTAAATTTACACACATTTACAACTAAAAACATTTTGTCGTATTGCAAATCTCCTTTTGACCGTACAGTTTTTGCAATATTGTGTAGAATATAAATTAAATACCATGGTTCTGGCCCATTAGTGCCCTCAGCTTGGCCTTGACGAAAAATGTTAGGATATCACTGGGTCGTCTTTTATTTTCAAGAATTTTTTTTATAGCAAAAAAAAACAAAAAACTTATGGCTATTGGGTGAGATAAAATGTAAAACCTACAGTTTTTGTTCAACCAGAAGACAACACTGTTATAGCAAGATGAGAGTTTAACCCACAATAGATAGAAATATTTGTCCGGTTGTAAAGCCTATCAAACGGTAATTTTCATAACAGGTTCTTAAAATGAAAACAACATCGCTGAAATCTTAGACCTGGTGGAAACCACAATAAATGGCCATAGCAATACATACATTGTGGTGCAAAAATCTCGTTATTATGCTTTCCTTTGAACATCTACCTCCGTAGAGCATTCGTTTTCTTTGTTGGAGAGTGAGCAAAACACGAAACCAAAAGAAATACGTAAAAAGCTACGAAATTGTAAAAGAAAAAGATGCGTTTCGGCATTAATTGCTTACAGAGAGTAAATGCTCTTGTCCACAACATCCGCTCCGCTTCGCTATTTGTACGGAAAATGACGTATGAAAAAGTAAAACATTCTTTGCCTCTGTATATGAGATTCATACATCATTTTCTGTAAAATAGCGGTGCGATCCGGATGCTATGGACAAGACCAGGAAAATGGTTTTGCCTGAAACGTGAATAAAAATACGGTGATTTTTCTCTCTTCATTGCGAAATCAGCGACAAACTCTCCTGTATTAAATTCAGCCACTATATCATGAAGCTTGAAAAGTCATATTTGAGCGCTCCTTTAGTTGAACCAGAGTTGATTTCAGTTGAGTAGAACCAGGCGCTATACGAAAATAAAGGGAAATTTGTTTTGCAGGGAGCGGAGGCTTGAAATTGAACGCACAAAAAGTCCTGAATTTCGAGCGTAAATGAAAGTGACAGCACTGGGAAAGCTTTTGTTCATCCTTGATCGACTTCAAATTATGAATAAATGTAGAAGGCTGCAAGGAAATGGATACGTTTCAGAAATAGAAGCAATTCTAATCCTCAAAGAAGCTGATTTCTATGTCTATACCATCATGTTTGTACCATCTGAAACTCGCATCAACAGTAGGTAATTTGTCATTGGTAAATACAAAGAAAAACACATTGACAGGAGAAAGCATCTCGGTTTACCTTCCTGCCGGGTGAATAGTCGCGTTAAAAACTAACTTACTGTGAAATCTCTCTGATTTATTTTACTTTCATTTACACAGTTTGGCATCTTGTTTCTTTCTCCTGCCTTGTTCCACCCTTTACAACGATCAAAGGCCCGGGAGATGAAAAATCTGTCAGTTGAAGTTAAAAGACTTTTTTTTTTTTTTGGCTACTGTTTGATTACTGCACTGAAAATGCGTACGTTTCACTGGCAAACTGAGAGTCAGATGTAGGTCAGGAGAGAAAAGTTGGGAATTAATACAGCAGTATACTTGTATCAAGTAGTCGTTTTCATTGGTGCAGTAAACTGTTTAATTTTCACTCCATTTCTTTCTTGACAAAATAAACTGTTTTGTGAACTGGCAAGAGTTTTTGGGTATCCCGTCAGAAAAATAGGACGGGAGGTTATCATGCTTGGCCCGGAACGCCACAGCTGGTCACTGCCAGCAAAATATACAGCCAAGAGATCATGGCAGAAGCGAACTGTGTCTGACGGGCCTTGATATGAACGGGTCTTCTCGGATTTACTTACAAAATAAAAGAAATTATGCTGTGCACTTCTTGTCTGCCAGCACCTGACTGCGCCGTTTTAGGTTTAGTATGATAGCCCCCCCCCCCACCCCCCCCCTTTGTAGTTATTAGATTAAATGTTTACGAGAATTTTAGTCTTCTCTCTATTCTATACTAAAGTTCCCGTTCTATTTGTCTGTCTGTCTGTACCCTCAAAAACGAGACCGTCTTTGCACCTATAGCAACCACTTTTTGTGCAGCTCCCTTTGCCCCTGAACTGGTCCCATGAAACAATTCATCAACGTACTTGGTCAGGACGTGTTTTGAGGAGCTTTGGTTCACAATTTTTAAGTCCAGTGTTTACGTTTGCATTCGCTTGTCAAGCCACCGATACGAAAATGAGTGTCTGTGCTAGAGATTAAAATGTGTACAACAAAATAAATGTGTACTTTAGTGTGTGAAGTATAATTGTAAGTGTTCGCCGAGTATTCACTAGTCGTTTTCCCGGTCAATGTGAACGCGCATTTTAGTGTTTCTGCGTCGTTTTGTACATTGTTTCTCTCAAAGGGTTACCCAACGTTTGACAGGGTTGTCTAGTCAGCAGTAATTATGAAATTTAAATGTTCTTGGTAATTTCTCTTCTCTCCCAAAAACATTAGTTGAAATGATAGGGGGATATCATACTTAGCCCTGACATCACAGCCAGACGCTGCCAGCAAAATGTACACCCAAGAAATAATGGCAGAAACTTCCCGGATTTACTAAGAAACTACAGGAAAGTATGTTGTGCAATGCGTGTCTGTCAGCAGCTGGCTGTGCCGTTTCGGGCTTGGTATGACATCCTCTTTTCGCTTTTCTCGTCATAGTAACCAGTTGTGGTTATGAAATTTAAGTATCCATGCTACTTATTCTTTGTGTTACATTCGCCCTACACTAAAAGGTTTTTATGCCATATCCAAGTGTTTGGTTAACTTCCCATACCCATTGTACAGTGCTACAATTTTTTATACACCTGAATTGTTACTTTAGTTTAGTTATTGATACATTTTCACACAGGACACTGTGCCCTGTCGTCACCTGTGTTTGTCTTTTGTTGTTATCGTTGCAATTTCAAGTGCGAGAAAATGATCGTGACATTAGCTACAAATATTCTATTCAGGTAAGAAAGCTTTAGTCAGGGGCCTGAAGCTATTGTCTTAAAACAATTATTCATTTTTATTCACTACTTAAGACAGTGATGTAACTGTTTTAGTAAAGGTGTTTGTGGATAGCAATTGTACGTTTTTTTAAATCCCGTTCATGTTTTCACTTTTGAAAGCAAAAGTAACCCTTAATCACCACAAGTTTATGATTTCTTACATAATACCGGGGAAAGTGTTCACAAAGTAAAATACCGTGCTGGTAAGATGCTCCTCATATAGAGCGAGGGAGATGACGATCTTCAGAGCAGGAGTGGGTTCTTTCATCAGATATTTCGGCCTTTAACTTTCTGACATCTTCTAGAACCTCGGTCACACTGAGGTCATGACTCTGGCCTTCGTCAGCCACCTTTTTTTTTTTTCGTGGCCAGGCTCTTCCTTGGGTTTGAATCGGTGCTGCAGGTTTCTGGTGCAGGTGTCTTAATAATATCCATTCTGCCAGTTCTGCCACTGCAACAGGCAAAGCGAAGTTTTGTTCCATTTTATTTCTTTATTAAGTGGTGTGAAGATGACAGTTCACGCTGCAGTTCAAAGACACCCCTAAATTTCAATGCATCTTGAATTTTTCCATAATTTCGCAGGCCTACGTAACGCACCACAGTATTTATTTCTGAATAAGTGATTTAAGACCTCTCTGCAACCACTAAATCTCATAATTTATACTGAAGCTCTGCCCTAACTGGACTGAAAAAGATGTCCTGTTTGTTGAGTGAAGGAAAGGTTTACCCCATGCTTTTCCCTTCCTTCGTAACACACTGTTACAGCTGGGATACTCTTGTAAATTTAATTACTTCATTAGCGTCCTAACTCTACCTGCTCTCTCTTTCTCTCTCTCTCTCTCTCTCTCCCCCCCCTCTCTCTCTCTCTCTTTCTCTCTCTTTTGCTCTTTCTTTTCTCTCTCTCTCCCAGCCCCCCCTCTCTCTCTCTCCCCCTCTCTCTCTTTCTCTCTCTCTTTCTTTCTCTTTCACTCCCTCTCTCTCTTATTCTCTCTCTCCCTCTCTCACTCTCTTTCTCTCTCTTTCTCCCTCTTTCTCTCTCTCTCTCTCTCTCTCTCTCTCTCTCTCTATCTGATATTCTTTTACTCTTTCCGTCTTACTTTCTCTTCGGGCAGAAGTAATTGTGTTAGTCAGAAGCTGACACAATTATGTTGTACTGCGGTTTGCGTGTGAGTTGTAGCGGAGGGAAGCTGAGCAGGTCGGGGAACGTAGCATAATTGAGCTACTCAGTGATTAATGAACAGGATTTAAACGATCGACTTTTCAACTCTTTGCTTGATTCAGTTGCTTCCCATTGTTCACTGTCAAAAATGATTTGTTTCTATTTATCCTGCATTTGACAACCGTTAGGAAAAAATGCAGTGAATAACAATTATTATATTATTATTATAATCGTATACTGTATTAGTTATTACATTATCTGTGATGTTTCTTATTTGGCCAGTGGCCTGGTGACCAACAAAGACCGATGTGTCGTATTAATAATAATAATGATCTGGTTAAATGTGAAGGCCTTTGTTTCTCCTTCTGTCCTATCGTCCTGTTATAATCTGTCTATCGTCTTGCTTCTCCCCAGCACAATGTAACCGTTCTCGTGTCGATACCTTTTCTCCAAGCTCAAATTCTAACTGGAAACCCGAGGCACTGCACGAGGAACTGACCTTATCTCAAGACCAAGTAGAGTACCTTCCAATCTTACAATGGAGAAGAGGTCTTCCTTGAGGAGACATAAACTAATTCTTTCGTTTTTGTTGTTGTTGTTGTTTCTCTTAGCTGCTTTTTAAATCGAAGATTCTGTCAAATTTTTTAACTCAAATTCCCCAGAAACGATGAAAGTGGAGTTAAACTTCATATGGTTGGTAACGTGAAAACTGTACAATCGGTAGGTATTTAAATCCGTGAAATTGTTATAAACTCCTTTACAATGACATTCCGATACTGGGTAGCTTGAACATAACAAAACCGTATTTAAATTGGTGAAATAGTTGTGACTCAATAACGCTGACATTCCGACAGCGGGTAATTTGAAGATCACAAACTTATTAGTATTTGAATCCGTCTAATTGTCGGAAATTCCCATACTCTCGCGGGGACTTATTCCCAAATAATGGCGTCAGGTGGGAACAATTTGCCGTACTATCAATTAAATTAGTGTTAACTCCCCCCCCTCCCCCCGCCCCCCTCCCCTTTTTTTTTGGACAGCTGCATGTAGTTACCCAGAGACCTGTTAAACGCCATCCAGTTTGAAGTGTGTGACACTGATAAACCCACAATAGCTTAATTGGGAGCAAAATGGGTGAAAGATAACTTTACTCTTGCCCAATTTTGATAGTGCTCTTTTGCACACCAAAAAGCATGTGGGCTCTTTGATTTTGGGACTTCTAAAGCAGTGATGCTGTGATACTTTATCTTGATAGTGAGACGTCCTTGATGAGCAATGCAACAGAAATGAGCAGGCAGCCAATCCACTTTAATACCTGCCTTGTGGATGGAGAAACCCATAGATTACCGTTGTATTATGTACATCAATGAAATGTTCACGATTGAGTGTTTTTTTTTTACTATAATATACGGCGAATCTTAGACGAAAGATGAACAGAATGAACCCCAAGCCCTGGCTTGGTATCGAACTCTTGTTCTTAAATGTTTCGATTACTTTGTTCTTTGAACATTTCTAGGTTAATGTCCTGTGCGTAATATTCGTTTTAAACATTTATTATCTTGCCCACAGTTAAAAAAAAAATACATTGCCATCACCCCCAATCTCCACTTCCCAAATTGCGGCAGATACTGTTGAAATGCAACATAAATGAGCAGTTCTTCAGTTCTTCATGTAACATCACTTGTAAACGAATTACTCATGTCTTTACGGCCCGTAGCCGTAACAAAAATCCGATGACAATTTTGATGACATGTAGTAAGGAGATAAGATGTGTTCACTTCAAAGTTGTGCTATCAATAAATTAGGAATAATTGCAGTTCGCGTCCAGGCCCTACTTTATGTAGGAATATAAATTGAAAGTTGGAGACATCTCGAACAGCGGCATTTTGTGCTGAGTACAGTGCAGATTAACAGTGGTAATTCAAGTATTCATTCTGCCAGTTTCACCAACGAACAGAAATAGAACTTTAATCCATTGACAGTACTCCTTTCAATAAACTAAGGCAGGCCGGATAGGAGGCAGGTGGGTACGGAAGACAGCTGGTTTTTCACCTGTTATGCAACGCATTGCGCAATAAGCCGCGGACCCCTGTTGGAAAACTGAGCCGGTTTTTTGTTGTAGATATCGACTATGTTGTTTCCGAACTTTAGATCGATTAGCTTGATGTACCAACCCTAAAGCACTGGACTGTATAAACATGATAGATCTTTGGATAGACTCAGTATGCTAACACACAACAGGAACAGTCACAAACTGACTGTGCGCGCGCGCCTAACACAACTCAATAAGCTAGCCATGCTTTTCGCCTGTCGACGCTCCTTCCCAGAGACTACAATAAAAGCCTGTCAGTTTCATATCGGTCAAGCATGGTACCGAAAACTTCAACAATTGAACTATCTTCTGAGTATAAGTCTACCAGTGAAACTGCAATGTGGCTAAAATCCTTTTTTGGCTTACCGGCTCATGAGCCTAGTGAAGTACAAGACTGCTTTGCTTTTGTCATGATGGCCCAGTGCCCAGACCAGGATGATGACAAACCCACAGTGTTTTCAGACTATGTTTTTGACAACTTCATTTCTTCAACTGCCAGATACCCGCCCAGCTAGTGGACTTGTCTTGAAAGTTCCGCCAGAACGACCAATGCATGCGAAAGTTTCCATAAACATTTTGCAAGACACTTTACATCCGCATCCAAACATATTTCTATTCATCGAAAAACTCGCAGAAGAACAGCTACGAACTGACATAAGGGCCAGATCATCCTATCAGTAACACAATGTTCCTGTGAGACGCCTACGTGTGCTTGAGAGAATTAGGGAGACCCTCATTACTGAGTACAATGAGCAAAGACTGTCCCAGGCAGAGTTTGTGCACAAAGTGGCTCTCAAGATGCTACCCGTCAAGTTGTCAGGCCCCTTAAAATATTTTTTAGCAATTTTTAGCATGGTTTTAACAGCTCTCAATATAAATATACACCTGCTCAAAATCCGACTTCCACCTCCCCGTGGTAAGCAGGGGGCAACACGTTTCAAGACCGTTTCAATCAGCTGTTATTATTAGGCTACATGCATTTAATTCTTACAAAATTCACCGAAAAATAAAAAGCAAAGAAACAGTCTCGATAAGTGGATAACGGAAGAGGTTGACTAGTCGTTAGAAAAATTAAGTATCGATATGCCAAAAACCGGCTCAGTCTTCTAACAGCTTTTACGAGCTACCTTTGAAGTTTTGAACAATAGGATGAAAAATCCGGCTCAGTTTTCCGGTACCCGAGGCAAGCTGTAGGTTGGTGTATTGACAAGGGCCTACACCACCTAATGGCAGGTGACATGTGCTTTGAGCGCCACTGAGCCACGGATAGTGAAAAAAAAAAAACTTCCTTCAGATGTGAGAAAGGGGGGCAATTCTGTTTATGCAGTGGCATAATTTTGCGACCATAGTTCTTGTTTGCTCCAAATCCGCTTTTTGCATAACTGAGAAATTCAACGTTCAACGTTTGCATCTTTAGTAGTATGATAAGGAGTTAGAATAAATCGGAACTGTGAAACAGCTTAATTAGTGCCACAACGCATTTTAAGCAAGCATGAAAGTGTGTGTGGGGTGTTATATTATCTCTTCTAACTACGTATCTCTTCTAACTACTAAAAGATCTCCAGTTTGTTTTGAGAAAATGGAGATAAAACAAACAATAACTGAGAGTGCGATTTGTTAACTAAAAGACTAACCAGCTGATCCTGTATCTTTGAGCTGAAATTATGGTAAAGTCTGTCTCAAAGATGGGTATCAGGACTGGGGCACAATTTCAGTATTTTACCATAGGCGTTAATTTCTGTAGATTCGCCCCTGCGTGTCTATGCGTACTTATTTCGCCCAGGACATTAATGAGGAGCCAATTCCATAGATCCGTCCTACCTGGAAAGTGAAAGTGCTTCCAGGATAGTGAAAATGTTACCGCCAGAATAACAAAATATAATTACACTGACACGAAAATGTCGAATTTTATTTGTATTTTCTTTGCAGTCTAGGTGGAATTCATCTACGTAAAATGTGTTCATCATAACAGTTTTAATGAAACATTTTCGCCTGCCACTAAATGCCATCAAGAGCAAAGGATGTTTTAGCATTGTAAATAGGCGTAAATCTTGCGTGAAAAGTGGTTCTTGTGTGCCGGTCGTTGACCAGTCGACGAGACGGTGTCATCATGATGTGTGGACAGGGGACATCCATAAGGAAGTACGTACGGTACGTGTGGAGGAGGGGAGGGGTAGCCCGCCAGTGTTTAAAAAGCTTTCATGGGGGAGGCGGGGGGGGGGGGGTCTAGGGAGTGTTCATAAGCTTTTTAGTTATGGAAATCAAGTGCAATGTTTGGTTTTCGTTTTAAGTTGTGTTATACAAATAATAATCATATTTCTAATACAACTGTAAAATTGTCCAAAGTAAATGCCACTGAACGGTTTTAAAATAATCCAGGCTGTGTCATGGATATGCATCGATCTAATGGTCATAGGCTCGTACAAGTTAGGGCAAGGGGATTGAGGCATGAAAAACACGTTCGCCCTTTATTGAAAAGGCCCAAATGTGTGATCCACAACTTAAGTGTTTTTTAACTTTGTTGACACAACACGAGTAGGCAGTCAATATTGTTTTCATTTACCCCATTAGGTGGAATAAACAAATCTCTTAAACGTCTTTCTAGTTGATGTTGTTGTTGTTTATCGTATTTGCTGTATTCAAATTGCCAGTTTAGCTATAACTAGCTTGTACTCCTAAAATACATCCTACTTAAAGTCCAGTAGCATTTTGTCACAGAGAAAGTGTGGGAAGATGCTTATGGAAGGCAAAGAAAGCTTATCAGTTGTCATAAAATTGACGAGGGAAAAATTATTCTTTGAATCTCAAGAGACACTTGAGCGAAGCGCCGATAATTTAGATCATGCAAACAAGGACACAGTGACCTGGGATGAGGTCGTACCGCTGTTTTCCTTTTCTTCAATTTTGAAGGATTCATAATAATGAATTCTAACATTAAAACCATCACTGATGCCTATTCATTAATGACAGGTATAAAATAATCTATTCTGCAAGTGTATGTAAATCGATATTTACCATTTCTAATTTTATTACATTTTGGAACCTTTATGATGGAACAGATTAAAGTTAATTTTCAACAGAGTATAAATTGTAGAGTCCTTCTTTACTTTATTATTAGAATGTAACATCACGGCCAAAAACAGGAATGTATTTTATTTTTCTTTCTTTAAGACAATTGTACTCATTTATAAAAGAGTGGTCTAAAAAATCCGCTTGGGAGATTTAAAAAGCCTACTTTTTAAATAGAAGATTCTGTCAAATTTTTTAAATGAAATTCCTGAGAAACAATGAAAGTGGACTTTAAGCCACTCTTTTATGTTAGAGGACAACAATTAATTGCTACACCATAATTATAACCACTGGCAGTATTGGCTGAGAGGTTAAAGAAAGAAACCAACCGTGAGTGACGAGCTCGGGGATTCATGACCTCGGCGTGTCCGGGGTTCTAGAAGATGTCAGGAAGTTAAAGGCCGAGACATCTAATGAACATCCACTCTTCCGCTGAAGATGGTCATTTATCTCACTCCAACCGAAGTGTTTCTTGCCACCACTGATTGCGGTCAAAACTACCTCCCCTCTGTCTCATTTACCATTATATTATTAAGTCATTTTCCTCGCGTTGTATAATCTGCACCAGCATCCATTACCTTCTTAAATAATCATCCAAATAGAACGTGAAAATCGGACGACTGAGCATGTTGAGGCTATTGAACAAAGCCAGGGGCCGTTGCTGCTGTGAATGCTGACAAAACAAACCGCTAGAATAGTCACAAAAGAACAGTCGATTTTGGGGGAATGAACAACGAAATAATGAGATTCAGTCGGTGTTTTAAGAAGCATTGTATTGGTCTGTTTTACTTACGGCACCCGAAATTGTATTGCTGACCGTGATACTTGGCAAATCATCTATATGCGGCGCCATACTATGAGTCCTTAAAATAAAGATTAAGTGGAAGAAACGAAACAAAATAAAGCATTTGGAAAAGTGGGAGTTCCCTGGCGTCAATAAATTAAAACAAACCAATAGAATACATTCACAATTAACCAAATTAATTATTCAAATCGTGCACGTTTTTGTTGTTTTTTTTATGGGGGAGAATGCATTTTCATTGTAACAAAAGGGTTGATTCTTTTACACTGCGAAAGGACCGAAGTTTTACGTGCAAACTAAGGTTGTTCGGAAAGAAGAATTACTATAACTTTGGGAGAACAAAACATGGCGTGCCGCACACACTTTAGAACTTCAAAATGTGAAAACCCAGCGAACGGGTATTCAGATCCGTGAGCTAAACGTTATTCTAACTCTAATCCTAACCTTTGCTCTGCCCCAAATATCCACTCTGCAAAACAAAACAAAAAATCAGTTTGGTAGCATGACCAAAATAGTGACCCACTTGTTTATTGGTTGTTTTTGTTGTAGGTGTTGTTGTTGTTGCTGTTGTTTTTTTCACCACAACCTGTTACTGCAGAAGACTCAAATGTCACGCTGTCTCACATTTAATGTTGCCTCTGAAATGACAGCCCCAGACCGGTCAGTGGCCGGCCAGGCGGTCAATCATCACGCAACCATCGTCAGGTTCATTAACCCACCACCACGCAGAGTGACCGCCATTTAACGAACGTGAATCTCGATAAACGGCAGCAGTTGTAATGTGATTCTTCAGGCCTACAAGTCGTCCCCTTAGAATGACAGTGTTCTATCTCCACCTTTTAGCTGAACTGAGTTACACACTTCGCATTACTTCTGTCAGGTCTCCTCTGTTGTGTGTCAAAGCATCAAGCGAATTCGGTGTGTAATTTGTAAGTATTGCTAAAAAGATCTTTTTTTTTTTTAAATCGTATCATGAAAAGCTATTACCACATGAAACTTCAATGATCAGTTTATCAAAAGCTGATGGGCGGAAGCTGGAAGCTTGTCACTCTAAGGAGACAGTGTATAACGTAGTTTTTCAGGCCTACAAGAGTTAGTGTTGGCTTTCTTGTCTCAACAGATTGAAACTTTTCTCATAATCTGTAAATATTCTTCTTGATGGTTCTATCACATAGATTTGATAATCAATTCCAGAGACTGTGGAACTAAAAATGTAATTAAACGAAATTAAAATGATACTTTCATAATCAGGACCAGATGAAGGAATACGTACTCACTTCTAGGCAGGGGAGAAAATGCTGCATTGAGTAATACGAATGCGTTAATGTCGTGCCAAGAAATGAAAGACGGGTAATAATAATAAAGTAGCCTGTGATGTTGTCATCAAGTTCAGCGGAGATATTTCGTGTGTAAATCGTGATTATTGCGCCCTACTCCAGTGTGTGACAGGTAAGATTGGATTAATATAGTCTGAATGACCATTGGCTGTACTATGGCCTCGCGGACTCGGGAATACACAGATGTGATTTTTCAAGTTGAATTTCTATCACCAATGTGTAAATTGAGGCGCAGAACAAAATTTCCGGTCATACTTTTTAATCCTAGGGTGTCTTTTTTTTTTTCCGGCAAAATGTCGGAACACTTTCTTCTGTGTAATTCTAGACACAGAATACCCAGAAGGTTCAATTTGCCAAGTCGTCATTTTTTGTTTGTTTATTGTTGTTTTCTGTGACAATTTTTAGTCAATTATCACAAAATATTTATGAGTAGAAAATGGCTTGGTGCGTAAAATAAACTTTCTTCAAAACTGCGAACTTTCTAAAGTCGGTTTCAATTAGATCCATCAACGAAACAATACGTTTTAAATACTGTAACTCTATCAAACAGAAGAACCGAACAGAAAGACCGACTGGTTATCGTACCAATAAACAGGCAACCAGTAGACTGGCGGTTTCCTTTTTCCTTAGTAGCATGCGTGAGTATTAAGTCACACTAGTGCCCACACAGACACACACGCACATAATAATACTTTCTCTCTCTCTTTCTTTCTCTCTCTCTCTCTCTCTCTCTCTCTCTCTCTCTCCCTTTGTCTGTTTGTCTCTCTCTCTTGCTCTGTCTGTCTGTCTGTCTGTGTCTCTCTTTTTGTGTCTCTCTTTCTCTCTCTCTCTCTCTCTCTCTCTCTCTCTCTCTCTCTCTCTCAAAACTGCCGGTGGTGATTCAGTAACTTTTTAGTAAGAGCCATAAACAAGCCTTCACTGAAACGCAACAGAAAACAACAACAAAAAATTATCCTGTTAAATCAATACAGTCCTGTATAACACTCTTATCTAATACTATACTATCGACTCATCCATTCTACAAGTCGGGTCGCCCAACTTTTAGATAACTTCTACTGACAGTGTTTATATCACTAAATGTTTTGACACTGGCACTGTTTTATAGGCTAACAAGAATAATAATCTATTATATAACAATACAATGAAAATAATGAAGGTGATTTATCGGTTACGTATTATCCTGTTTTGCCGGACAGCCCGGAAATTAAGTCGGGCTGATTATTACTACTAGGTAGAAAATGCACTGTTGGAACTGCGATTGAATCTACATAACATGATTATATTTACTGTTATTGGATAAGATAACATTAGGTACATAAGATAAGAATCACTTTATTACCCCGTGAGGGAATTTCACTGTCACAAAGAGTTTCAAAGCACATACATGGTATATACATGTAATGCATGTTTAGACAAACAGATTACCATACTTCAATAGCAGGCAAGTGACATGGCTTTGGACTTAAGCAAATTTAGGGACATGGATCCAGTGATAATGTCTTGTTGAGGCGAATTGCTGAGGACAAAAACGAGCTTCTGAATGTTTCTATGTTTGCTTTGTTGTGTATCATTCTGTGTATTCCCTGGATGATGACGAAATTTGATGATGTACATAATATTATGATGTACATAATATTACGACATCATAAAAATATCGAAGATGTCATTATCTCATGAACTTATCAAACGTGTCACCATTTCTACACTGCAATGAGCCTCATTACGCACTCTGTTCAGAAGCTGTCATTATTTCCACAAGAACATTAAATTTTTATTCCATCCCCGCACGATGACATTTTATTGCATTTTTGGAACTTGGATAAATTAAATGTACGCTAATGTTAATGTTGAAAGCCTTGTCCTTTCAGATTACGTCAGTTAATATTACTTACTTCTTAAGTTTCTCCGTTTTTGTTTTTTTTCTCAATGCCCAAATGGTCACTTTAACCCCCCAAAAAGATTGAATAACACGGCGGCTGTTGATAGGGGACCACAGACTGATTGCAAGGCTAGATAGAGAAAATATTGAGTTGTTCAGATATGTGTAGCCACCCGGCAAAAAGAGGTACAATCGGCACTACACGATTCAGCTGGTCAATTTTATCGATTTTGCGTTTTCAGTATTTTTGAATAATTTAACCTCTTTACTACTCCTTTTCCAAATGATAATCGTGTTTGAGAAGGGCAAATGCCTCAAAATTGACTTTGAATTGAGTCACCATTAATAATTTTGATGAAAAGCTGAGACTTCAAAAGCGTTTTTCTCAAAACTGTAGTTGTGTCACTTCCTGTCTTTGCGAGACCATATCTTCTCTGCTAATTAAATAACAACAATCCACAGAAATTTTGCTCCGGATGCCTTATCTCTATTGAGTATAGAAGCAGATGTGTTACGTAAGATTCATTTTGAGAATCCTGATCAAAGACCTTACAATAAAAAAAAAAATGTAAGCGAAAACCTTTCTAATAAAAATAAAGTGGAGGATAGGTATACAAAAATAAACATGATTTTTTTCCATCATACTGTACGTTTTCTTTCACTTCGAAATACAAAAGGTTATTTTATGGTTTATTTTGGTTCATGCTTGAATTACAAATGGGGGCACCAAAATCTTTGAAGTGCTTAGGGCCTCTATAGGTCTTAATCCGGCCCCGTGAACACTTTATATCGAAATCCATCGGGACCAGGATCAAATTCGCAATTTTCGGTGTTCTGTTATAAAAAAAAACTTAAGCCTAGTCCTAACCTTAACCCTAAAGAATAATATTGGAACATTTTGTAAGAGCTGCATCGGTACGATGGCCGACCATCTCGACAAAATAAATTATAGCCGATGGCAAGAAACGCAGACCTCGATATTTTCATTTCGGTTTATTTGTTTAATCTGTTGATTGTCTATTGTTTTGTTTGCTCATTCATTTGTTTCTTTGTTTCATTTATTTCCAATGTTTTGAAAGGTTTTTGTTTAATGAAGTCTTTGTTTTAGTAGGGCATCTGCCCTTTGGCATTTGCCCGTCTCTTTTCCTTGTTTGTATTTTCCTTGTTCTTACTTGGTTGCTCATCTTTTTATTCATCTTGGATTTCCTAGCCCTCAAAAGAGCTCCCTAGTGGGTTGCTTATCCTTGTCATCGTCTTGGCCTTCTTTCCTTCCTTCTTTTTTAGCCCTCAAAAGGGCTTCCTAGTGGGTTGCCTTTCCATGTCCTCGTCTTGGCCTTCTTTCCTTCCTTCTTTCCTAGCCCTCAAAAGGGCTTCCTAGTGGGTTGCCTTTCCATGTCCTCGTCTTGTCATCGTCTTGGCCTTCTTTCCTTCCTTCTTTCCTAGCCCTCAAAAGGACTTCCTAGTGGGTTGCCTTTCCATGTCCTCGTCTTGTCATCGTCTTGGCCTTCTTTCCTTCCTTCTTTCTTAGCCCTCAAAAGGACTTCCTAGTGGGTTGCCTTTCCATGTCCTCGTCTTGGCCTTCTTTCCTTCTTTCTTTCTTAGCCCTCTCTGTCGAGCTGCTTTCTTCTTTTTCTTCAGTTTTGTTTTCGTTTAATACATTCAGGGAGGCGTCTTTGCAGATGGGTGTCATTTTCTTCAGGGAAACTCTATTAGTAAAAAATTGCAAGAGAAGCTGTTACAACCGTATGCAAAATAACCAATTTACTCAGCGTCAGTTAGCGCTTGTAGATAATTATGTTTAGGGTCCCTAATGGACTGGCGAATCTGCTGTGACGCAAAACTCAATATCAGTTATGCCACCATAATAGACATGAAGCAGATGCAAGTGGCTTGAGATGAACGGCCAATCACCTGAGAGGTGGGGGATAAGGACCGTAGTGGTCACTGCTGCCCGTTCGATCCTTCGCTGGGGAGCGTCGGGGGGGGGGGGGGGGGAGATTCTATATGAAATCAGTCGGTCGCTGTCAGCCAACTGACATCCATCCATCCCCCTACCACCCTACCCCCTTTCAGGTTTTCTTTTGTCTATATTTTGATGTACATTATACGAAAAAAATATTTATCTCGGCCATGGTTTGTCAACATGCCCCCCCCCCCCAAAAAAAACACTCCCACATCTTGATAAGGTAAATATTTCTGTTGTGGTGCACGTTATAAGTGCAGAACATATTCACTTTACGTATTGCTCACGCACACATCATTTTGTCCGTTGGTGACGAACAAAAGCACTCGTGGAACGCGCGCAAACGTGAAGAAATCCTCTACGGGAGAGACTCGCAGTGTATGGCAGTACGGCCCTGCACAAACCCTTTTGTGACACATGCATTTCACGTCCATAAAGACGTATACGGGTTTTGTTTAATGCATTCGGGGAGACGTCTTTATTGATGAATATCATTTTGTTGTGAGCTGTGAGAAAGCTTTTCACTGAGAGGGTACGGAAGCAAATTTCCTATAGACTATTTCTGTGTTCTGTTTAGTTCAATCTGGACGGCGAGTGCATATCGTGATCTTAGGTTTGTTTGTTCCAACTCCACTTTTTGCATAACAAAGGAATTTCGACGTTAAACGTTTGCGGCTTTAGTTGTATGAAAAGGAGTTAGAATAAATCTGAACCGTGAAACAGCTTGAAAAGCGCCACAACACAATTTAAACAAGCGTCAAGTTGTGTCATTTTGTTACAAGTGTCAAAGTGAGAATTTGTTATACCTCTTCAATATATTATTATATTTTTCAGAAAATGGAGATAGAAGAAACAAGAACTAATGTCGTGATATATCTAAAGGCATTGTAATTATCAGATATTAAGTGTATGGAAATAGATTGTTGTAAAATTTTGATACCTAAACACAAAACTTTGCTTCTGGCTTTTATCGAATTGCTAAATAAATAGTCGCTCAGTTATTTTAATGCATTGTGGCTCAATAATAATCATTCAGGTGTAACTACCTGATATCCGCAGAAATGAAACAAAAAAAAAGTTTACGCAGTTTTTTAACTCCAGAAAGACATGCCAATTCAAAGTATTGAAAACGATTGCAAGGCACTGCAATATCCTTTCAAAATAAATGAGTATTAAAGATCTGATATTCAAAAAGAAAAGATGGACTCGTTTAGTAGCGGTACATGTTTGTTATTTTAGTTTTGATGTAAAGTTTAGCTGACACATATAGGCCGGGCTCAATTTTTTAAAACATTATGATATTTCTGGTGATAATCAGCGCTCGTGACCCAGTTATCTACGAAATTTGAGGAAAGTAATTGTTCGCGTTAGATCATGATGTTTGCAAACTGGCCATAAGTGGAGCAAAATCTTTGATTTGGAAGTGAAATTTATGCATCGCGTTTTACTGAAATATCGGTTCGTGGTTTAACCAGTGCAAATCGCTCCATCATTATGAAATTGGGCGTGGAAATATTTGAGAATAAGACGGATAGGAACAATCAAATTGATGTTTTTGCGCTGCAGCGAACTCGAATGTTTGACCTCGCTGCATGAAAATATTCCGATATGATACATCACAATTATGGTCCTGTCTCTAAAAAAAAAAGTACATTATGCATTACATATTATCTGCTTAGTTTTATGCCCTTTGGCCTTGGAATGCATCACCCCGAAAGTATGAAATGTATATTCTGCATTTTGATCAGATGCATTGCGTGTAGCCCACATGGTCAGACAGAATAAAAAATATTGTTCAGCATTTATTTTGCCAGTGGTGACAGGGTACTCGATTGTAAACCCTTCTCTCCTTTTGCCCATGTTCAAATTTGCCACCAATGAACACTATAATAATATGATAATATAAATGGAAATTAAATTTCAAATTCAATACAGTTGAAATTGTTTATCTAATGGCTATCGAATCTCGCTTTTGGGGAAATGTTTACTGCTTCAGAAATAGGTATAAGGTCACTGACGACAAGATTTCACAAATATGAATAATTTGGCTATTTACAGACCGTCAAAGGCTGTAAGATTAGTGCCCTAAACAGGGCTTTTGTCTTCAAAGGCCCTACTAAGCTTCTAGCTCTTGCGTCCTGTTTGCATATGTTTGGGAGATTGCTCACAGTTCCATTAATTCTGTAGTCCCCGGGATTAGAAAGAGGACAAATTTTGTTGAATGTCTTCTTATCTACAATTGATTGAATAGCAGTTTTTAAATATTGTATCCTACCTGTACATCTTCATCTGCAATAGAGCAGTGGTACTGTCCACAGCATCCATTCATCTCGGCGTTTTTTATTTACGGAAAATGATGTGTGACAAAGTAAAACACTCTTTACTTCTATGTCGGCGTGGAGTGGCGCGGAACGGATACCGTGGACAAGTATACAGAGACAAAGAGTGTTTTACTTTGTCATAATCATTTTCCGTAAAAATAGCGAAACGGAGCGGATGCTGTGGAAAAGACCACTAAGAAACTAACGTCCAGGCAAAGACGTAAACTAAAAATGCTTTGATCCCTCAAGCGGTACTCTATGTTAGAGGGTAGACGAATTTCTGTGCCTGTTTCGTATAATTTTATCATGAAACTCTGGGGCCTGAAGGATTGGTGATCTTTGCATGCGTCTGGAATCAAACCAAACACAAAAATAACAAAAAACAAAAGACAGACAATCCCCCTCATCCTTAAGCTTGCTTTTCATATTTTGCAGATGTGCGGAAATGGAAAAAGGCAAAGAGAACGTAAAAAAAAAAAAAAAACCCTAAGGAGTATTTAAAAACATGTTTACTGGTATGTTGGAATTTTGGGATTTTTCACATAATTATTTTCCTGTCCCTGATCCTATGGTAGGTAGGACCGAGCACCTGGGCTTCCCGGATAAGGGCGGAAAATTTGGAGGGCCCGTGTGCACGTTGCGCACGTTAAAGATACCTTGGCAGTTGGAAATCAAAAAGAGCAGGCCGAACAGGCAGCTGCCCGGGCAAAATTGTAAAAAAACGAATCCCTGGCACAAAAACAGTAAAAAGAAGAAAAGTGAGGTGTAAATGCCAAGGGCAGCGAACCTGCTAAAATAAAAATCTAAACACTGAATAGTTTCATGTGTAGGGCAACGCCGTTTCTGTGCACATGAAAACACTCTCTTTTTTTTCCCCATTACCGTTACCGTTTCCGTACAGGTGAAAAGAAATCTTTACCCAACCTTTTAGAGATTTCCCCAGCATCAGTTTTATCTGTATGCTCTGACTTTGTTATTGAGTACAACATTTACTCCAGCTGACAGATCTGTCTGAACGCACGCAATTTTACGCACGACAGAGTCCTTACTCTTAGGCGGTCCGTTCTTTTATAACGGGCGAGCATAAACACAATGTCTCATGCATAAATAATAGTATGTCAGTGTGGCTCAGTTCAGTGGGAAATTGTGACCACCAATTTCATTCTTTTCCTCTCTGTTATTCTCCCTGTCATTACCCTGCAGTCTAGTTGTGTTTTTATGTCCTGATCTCCTCCTGCGGTGATTGCACTACAATTTGCCCCCCTCAGACAGGCGCTTTTCCTTTTAATTTTCGTTAATTTTATCGTCACATTTTAAAATTTATGTTTGAGCTCGTCACGACCTTTATCTCATCTAAGTTTTGTCTTTTTTTTTTCTTGAATGAAAATGTTTGATCTCATATTCATTCATGCGTTTCTCTTGATTGGTCTTTCTTTCCATTTTCTTCTTCTTCTCTCTCTCTTTCTCTTTCTCCCAATCTCTCTCTCTCTATCTCTGTCTTTTGTTCGGTCTCTGTCTCTCTCTGTGTGCCTTTTGTTCTGTCTCTCTCTCTCTCTTTCTCTTTCTGTCTCTCCTTCCCTATCTCGCTCTCTCTCTCTCTCTCTGCCTCTTTTGTTCTGCCTCTGTCTCTCTCTTCCTCTCTTCCTCTGTTTTCTCCCCCTCTCTCTGTGTCTTTCCCTCTCTCTCTCGCTCTTTCTTTCTTTTTTCTCTCTCTCTCGCTTTCTTTCTTTCTTTTTTCTCTCTCTCTCGCTCTTTCTTTCTTTTTTCTCTCTCTCCCTTTCTCTCTCTCTCTCTCTCTCTCTCTCTCTCTCTCTCTCACACACACATATTAATTTTGTTCACCCAGAGATTTGGGCCAGTTTTCAAAATTACAATTTGCAAGACAATAATTAATTATTGTTTCAACTTTATTGCTGTATTCTATTTCCAGACCATTCTGCTTCCCTGCACTTTAAATCCAAGATATCTGAAGGGAAAAAAAGAAACACTTGGGACATCATAATTATTGCATGGAAAGGATTTATAGGGGTGAGTAAATTGACGAAATATTATATGAAGCACAGAAGAAAAATTGTGGGGTCGCGGCAAGGCTTAAAAGCAAAGTCCAACACTGGCAAAAAGAAAAAGATGTATGTAGCAAAGCCTCGCGTAAGAAATAATACCCAGACGATACGATGAAACGTAAACTAAAAGAGAAGACAGAAAATACTGCAATACAAGGAAGAACTCGCAGGTAAATGTAGATTCTATAATTATATTTCATATTCTATTTTTTTTTATTGTTCGACTGTTTTATCTGTTCAATTTTTCCATTTTTTTCCTTTTTTTTTTTTTTTAGGGCTGTTGCCGAAATATTGGTCATTTTCTGTCTTCCCTTTTAGTTTGCGTTTCATTGTATCGTTTGGCTTGCGAGTAAGTGAAGCAATGGATATTTCAGGCATTGTTCCTATCGTCTAACATTCCAGAGTTTCAACTCTGAAACACACACGACCAGGCGTCGTTTTATATCAGTCTGATGTTTCCAGACAAGACACTTTTTCTCAAAGCAGCAATGATCTATTATATACTTTACATTAATCGCGACCTTGGTTCTTGTTTGTTCCATCTGCATTTCCTGATAAAACTGGGGATCTTTTAGTACGTAAAAGAGGTAAAACAAATGCATGCTTCGACACTTGTTTAGAATGCATTGTGGCACTTATCAGGCTGTTTCGCAGTTCCGATATATTCTAACTCCTGATCATACTACTAAAGCCGCAAAACTTTAACGACGAATTTGTCAGTTGTGCAAAAAGTAGAGTTGGAACAAACAAGAACTAAGGTCACGTAATGACAAAGCTCAATATTGTTCTGACATGGTGAAGTGGGAGCGCATCAATAGATTTTAGTAGTCAGTATAGGAACTTTTCCGTTTCCAAGTGCCGTCCCGATTAATTTCTCATGATTTCCATTTGGATGATTCTGAACGTATTTTAGCGACAGGGTGGAACTTTTAATTTTGTTAAGCCGTGTCTGTAGTCACTTCCGTCTTTTATTCCTTTTCCTTCCATGATCATTAACCGATTTGGGGATCTAGTTTTTATATAAGAAGACAAGAAACAGAAACATATCGCTTTTGACTGTTTGATGATATGTGTGCGTGAGTAGGCGGGCGGGCGGGCGGGCGGGGTGGGATATTAGTTTGTATACGTGTATGTGTATGTGTACATGTATATTATTATTTATTATCTATATACGGTACTCACGTGATCCTAAGGACTGCATCATGCACCTCTGCTGGTGGAATAAACAGTGATTTAAAATGAACACATAATGGTTATTCATTTTAGGGTGCGGGATAGGTAAATAAAGATACCTCCACTAATTCATCAATAGCTTTCATTCTTCAGCAATGAAAGTTATGTGTGCATAATAATAAATTCTTATTTTTCTGCTCTCTTTTTTTTTTCGGTCCATGGCACTGATCGATTCTTTTGTCCCTACTTTTCAACAATTCTTCCCAGTTGTTGAGGTGATGGTGTTATAATTAAACTACTGTTGATGTAAAACAAGTTTATATCCATAACATTTCTAATACAGTTTTAAAAAACGAAAAAAAAAAAAAGCATTCGACACTACCGACAAACAGATTTGGCAGATCTTAATCCTATCTTACACTCGGAGATCTGACATACCCCCGACTCTCACTCTCTTCATCATAACATCCCCCAACCGAACGTAAAAAAAAGTGCACATATTCAGATGCCATCACTAAAGCAAGTTGAGGTGTTTGCCCTACACGGTGCTTTTCGAAGCCGTGCGGCTCCCCCCCAAACAACCGTAACGCGGAAGTTGAAAGGATCTACTGACGAACAGTGAACACAGCTCAGTATTTTCTCTAGTTGGCTTTGTAATGAGTCTACGATCACGTAACAAACAGTGTTTATATTTTTATTTTTCTTTATTTTGCCAGTTTCACTTTGTTCTTAAGTACCAAAAATAAGGCCTGGCTTTCTTTCACTTCCAATGCGCCAATTGGGTGGACACTGACAGACATTGCTAGCGACTGTAATAACCTCCGCGGCTGGGAATTAGAGATCCCCCAAGTGACAGCTTCCTGGAGATATTCATGGCCTGGCAGCCAGCGGCTCCAAACCTCGCTGACAGATTATTAATATGTCCATTTACAGAACTTGTACTTCTGAGAGTTTTGCGGAAAGGCTTCACGACACAGGATTAATTGAATGCTGTGTATTGAAAACACACATGTATTGCTTCGGTACATTATTAGAAGGGTGACTGATTTATGTCCAATATCCAAGTTGGTTTGTATGTTATTACTCTGGGGTACGACATACTAGAAAACCATACCGTTTTTGTGTTGTTGCTGTTGTTGTTGTTGTTGTTGTTGTTGATATTGTTGTTGTTATGATTGTCGTTGTTGTTGTTGTTGAGGTTTTTTTGTTGTTTTCGACGCCGTTGTTGCTGTTGTTGTCGTTGTTGTTATTGTCGTCGTTGTCGTCGCTGTCGTCGTTGTTGTTGTCGTAGTTGTTGTCGTTGTTGTTGTCGTTGTTGTTTTGGCTGTTGTTAGAGGACCGCAGACAAATTACAAAGCTGTGTAGAGAAAATGTTGAGTTTGTTCCCTGCTTATCTACAGCTTACTGTGTAAACTGCTAGGAACTCCCTAATACAGCCTATTTTCTCTTTGTATTAAAAAAACCAATCCACTGCCACAACCCAGGCCCGTGCCCATGACCGCCAGAGGTGGAGGCAGTTGGTGCAACGCTCACTAGTGCAATGCCCCTAAGCCCCCCGGAAGGAATTAAGGGATCCAGAAGAAGACTCCACTGGGAAATTAGTGATTTGAAAATCAGTTTCAATTCTGCGAGCTGCTTTTCTCTCATACTGCTTTAAACCTCTAAAACCCATGCTAGAGTTCGTTAGCCCAAAACTTTGGATCTTAAAAAATCTGATTTGAAATGGTCATTAGTACAGTAAAACTATACAGGCAATGTACTTATCACGGAAAAATTATTTGTTGATAAAATGAAAACTGCATTGAGTTTAAAGAGTTTGGGTATCTGGCGAAATATTTCAAATATGGATCATTTTTTCCCCTGAGGATATGTTTGCATTGTGTGTGTGTGTGATTCAGGATAGATGTTTTTGTATTTGTATTTGTATAACTCTTTAATCCCATTTGGGAAATTTGCCTTTGTGCCATTGCAGTCCAGTTATAACTGAAGCAGGCAGGTCGTCGCCACAGTGCAGCGCCGATCGGCGGTTATTTTTTTTGGGGGGGAGGGGGGATGAGGGAGGAGGGGAGAGAATGCTAGGGATGAATTTTTATCTTATATATAGTAAAGTGCTTAGAACCTGGTTGTTAACGAGATGGAGCGCTATATAAATGCTATGTATTATTATTATTACTATTACTGGAAGGTTAACAGACGGTCGAACGTAGGGTACGCTGAATAGCGAAAGAACAAGGGAAAGGATGGGAAATAGGAGTGAAATAAAAGGGACTTAAATCGCTTTCTTTCCTTTCTTTCTGTTTTTTTTTTTTTTGACTCTTTCCCCTCCCTCCTCCGTCCCGGGAGAAATGATGATTTGACAGAATAATAGGTCATGGGTATGAATGAAAAAACCGCAGCCACAGTAGTATGTTAATGCCGTTGCCTTCCTGGCACAAGATAATATCCGCTACAATGTGCATTCGCCTGGAAATTCCCCCCACTATAAACGGTAAAGGCTGGCCAGTTGTACAAGTTCTCATAAAAACTCGTACGGGAATCTAATAAATTTTATTTTCTCAACGCGAACCTAGAGATCTCCTTGGAATAGTGGACAGATTCATTCATAATCAATTCCTATCACAGTGCTACCCAGATGACGCTTTCTTGTAGTTCAGTTCACGTGTAGACAAAAACGCGACCTTAGTTGAAGTTTGTTCCAACTCCACATTTTGCACCAATGAGAAATACAACATTAAACGTTCGCGGATTTAGTATTATGATAAGGAGTTAGAATAAATCGGAACTCTGAAACAGCTTGTAAATGCCAAAACGTATTTTAAACTAGTGTTACAGTGTCGCATTGTACACTGTCTATAATATTAAAAAATCTCCAGTTTGTTAGACAGTAGAGATAGAACAAACAAGAACTAAAGTCCGGACAAGAAGATTATTTCCATGTAATTATTTCGAAGCTGCGTTTCCCGTGGGGAAAATATTGTGCACTGAACTTTCAGACTACGAACTTCCTGATGTTGTGTAAAACATTTGCGTTTACTCAACTGACAAATTAATGTCGAAGGTATTTTTTAAAAGGGAGCGCTAATTACATTTGGACACTTTCGTAGTTTTAATTGGTGAGAGTATAGAGCTAGCAGCGTTCTGGGTCAAGTCTTCTGCGTCGGTTTTGTCTCAGTCTTCACCTTCTCTTGAATCAGCTGGCGAGGCAGACTTATTTCATCATCGTGCATCATCATCACAATAATAGTAGTACTTATGAATCACAAAATAGTCAAAGGTTACAACATACAATTACAATGATTTGTCTCAGTGCCCTATGAGCGTACTACTGAAAATATTGAGTCAGTTCATATGCATGAAGATGATTTACATTGTAATGATTTGGCCTAACTAACTGGGGTGTCCTTGTTCTTGATCACGGGATCCTCAAGGGAGAAACGTCTAAGACGTCATGGCACGACAAAAACGGCTTCCCTTAAGGAATGAAGCAGACCAAGGCTGATGTAGGCGGTAGGCTGGTGACTGTCTTCCCATACATTTTGCTTCACACTAATACAGTAGGCAATGTTGATCTGGAGGGGGATACGTTGGTCTAGAGACAAGGTACTCGCCTTTCATGCCGAAGGTACCGGGTTCGATCCCCGGTCGGTGCTGGCATATTGAAATTTTCATGGGGAAAAAATTCATGTTCCTGATCCTATGGTAGGTAAGATCGAGCGCCTAGACTTCTCGGATAAGGACGGAAAACTCGGAGGGCCGGTGTGCACGTCGGGCACGTTAAAGATATCTTGATAGTTGAAAGTCGAGAATATCTGGCCGAACAAGGCCGCTGCCCGGGCAAAACTGATAAAAACTAATCTCCACCACAAAAACGCACAGAAACAAGAGACAAGGAAAATAAAAAAACAACAAGAAAAGTGAGATGTAAATGCCTATGGCAGCGGAACCTCCTCAAATAAAGACCTAAAAACGCAGTAGGCACTGCACACACCATGGCCATAACCTGTTTCATTTCTAAATGATGTATGTTTATCCAGTTTAATGACTCTTAAATAGGGGAACTTGGTAGCCAGGGGAGAAATTTTCAGATCCGAGGGGAGAAATTTTAGCTATGGGTGGACTTGGGGAGGCTTGGCCTTCCCTACAACGTATTTGAGCACTAAATAAATACACGTTTAAAGACCCAATGAATTAAGGATATTTCTTTTCATTCGATTCCAATTAATAAAGAAATTTAGTTTTATGAATCGTTTCAATAATGACCACTCTATTAAGTACATGTATAATGATAAAAGGTTATTAGATGGCATTCCAAAATGCGGGAGGAACTGAGGAAATTTGGGATCACAAAAGGGGAATGTGGCCTGGAACTTTGAGAAATAGAGAAAATACTGAGTTTTGTTCATCGTTTAGCAATAGCCTATAATGTAGAATACTACTCGCCCCTACTAATAGCCCTTTGAGAATCACTGATCCAGTTGTTCTTATCAGTGAAGTTTGTTTTCTTATTACCGCCGACATGAATTTTGTTGTTATCGCTACCACTACAGCTATTCTAGGCGTTCCATCAGTTGGTTATAGAAATAAGGATTTCTAACCACAACGATGAAATCAAAGGGGACATTTTGAAATCTGCTGACCGAAGCAAAGCAATCTATTACGTCCTGTTTAATTACAGAGATATTTGGGGCTTATGAATGCAGTATCAGTCTTTCGATCTCTGCTATACACGGCGGTGTCTGTTGATAGGAGACCGCCCGTCTAATATTAAAGCCGAATAGAGAAACTATGGGGTATTGTTCACTGCTCATCCATAGATTACTGTGTAAAAAAATATTACGGTCCCTAAACACCAGCATACTGCCTTTTACAGGCTTCGAGGATTAATATTTTTATATTTTAAAAATGGTTTGTTTATTTTTTTTTGGTGGGGCGGGGGGGGGGGGGTCAGTTCTTAAAGTTGAATCGTTTGTCACATAAATCGATCATCGTCGTAATCACAGATATTTTACTGGAGGCTGTTACAATTGCTGGTGATTCGTCGGAGGCTATAATAGGGGTATGTCGCAAAACCATTTTTTAAAAAGAAATTTAGTTGCTTAATGAGGATTTCAAAATTATGCATCGGATTGTTTGATTCTAGTACAATAACTTTAGGGATTCTGCTCGAATTCTAGTCTCTGTCGTGATGCTTTGCCTGTTCCAGCCTACTCAGAGAGGTAGTTGTGAAAACAATATCGTCAATTGATCGCCCGCTATTTTGTAACTGTTTACCACTTTGTGAATCAGATTTATTATTGTTTTTATCATTATTGTTAATATTATTGTAATCATTATCGTTGTTGTTGTTCTTCATTATTGGTGTTGGTTTTGGTGGTGTTGGTGGTGCTATTGTTGTTGTTGTTGTAGTTATTGTTTATTATTATTTTATTACTGGTGGTGGTGTTATTGTTGTTGTCGTCATCGTTACTATATTATCAGATTTAGTATTAACCAACTGGAAAGCATCCATCTCCAATGTCTTGGACGAATCCTTGGCATTAAATGGCAAGACAAGGTCATTAATGTCGCTGTGCTGGCATTTACACCTCACATTTCTTGTTTTTATTTTACTCGTTCTTGTTTCTGTGTGTTTTTATGGTAAGGATTCATTTTTTAGAATGTCGCCTGGCAGCGGCCTTGTTCGGCCTGCTCTTCTCGACTTTTAATTGCCAAGATATCTTCTACGTGCTCAACGTGCACATGGGTCCTCAGAGTTTTTTCGTCCTTATCCGAGAAGACTAGGTGCTCGGCCTTACCTACCATAGGATCAGGGGCAAGAATCCCCCCCCTCTCCTCCTCCCCCCCCCCAAAATCCAACATGCCTTCCCCGACCGGAGATCGAACCCGGTACCTTCGGCATGAGAAGCGAGCACCTTGCCTCTAGACCAACGTATCCCCTCTGTGAGTGTGTGTGTGTGTGTGTGTCTCTCTCTCTCTGTCTGTCTGTCTCTTTCTCTCTCTCTCTCTCTCTCTCTTTCTCTCTCTCTCGGATATTATTATGTTCATTGATCAAAAGCTCAAAAGTGTGCTTGGAGACATCCCCTGTTTCATTCGCGATGTTTATTTGTTTACAAATGCCGTTGTCCAAATTCTCCCCGTTTCTCACCAGTCATGACTTCTATCCTCGTTCTTAGTATCATAATTATCTGCCTTATCCGAAAAGAATATTGTAATATTCTCATCGTCCAGTGATCGAGGTGTGCCAACTGGGATGATAAATAATACGTGTCTGTGTGTGAACGGGCTCTTGGGGGATTAAGATATTAAATAAGACTGGCATTGGATTTGAATGAATAGATAATATAGATCGTATGTTATTCGCGATGTTTGTTTGTTTATAAAGGTCACTGTCCGTCTCACACACTGGAGAGCTTTTCACAGTTTTAGTCACTTTTGTTATTCTTGGATGCGCAAATGCTCTTGTCCACAGCATCCGCTCCACTCCGCTATTTTTACGGAAAATGACGCATGAAATAGTAAAACACTCTTTGCCTCTGTAAACCTGTAAAACACTCTTTGCCTCTGTAAACCTGTAAAACACTCTTTGCCTCTGTAAACCTGTAAAACACTCTTTGCCTCTGTAAACCTGTAAAACACTCTTTGCCTCTGTAAACCTGTAAAACACTCTTTGCCTCTGTAAACCTGTAAAACACTCTTTGCCTCTGTAAACCTGTAAAACACTCTTTGCCTCTGTAAACCTGTAAAACACTCTTTGCCTCTGTAAACCTGTAAAACACTCTTTGCCTCTGTAAACCTGTAAAACACTCTTTGCCTCTGTAAACCTGTAAAACACTCTTTGCCTCTGTAAACCTGTACACAGCATCCGTTCTGCTCCGCTCCTCACCCCTATAAAAAACAAAAAACCCACTAATCCCTAGCACAAAAAACACATAGAAAGAAGAACAAAAAATACAAAAGAAGAAAAGTGAGGTGTAAATGCCAAGAGCAGCGGAATCTCCTAAAACAAAGAGCTAAAACAAATTTATTGCTATTGAGCCTGCTCTGTTCTTGCTTGTCATTACCTTCTAACTTTCATGCTACACCCCGTCCCCCACCCCCCACCCCCACCCCCACCCCAGTCACCTTAGGTGTTAATTCTTAATTCTTCAATTTGTTTCTTTTGTTGAGGTGTTAGGGGCGAGAGGCGGGCGGAATGGATCATTTAAATTAATTTCCTACTTTTATTCCTCTTACCCGATCAACCACATCATGTTGTTGTTGTTGTCGTTGTTGTCCTTGATGACCGTGATGATGATGACGCCGTGGTTATTATTTCACTCATCATATCTTATCTTGATGTGAGTTTTAATCTCTCTCCTCATTTAATGCCACAGTTTCCACGCATCTTATGCCCCTCTCCCAGATCACCTCTACCAAACCCGAGCGTATTTATCAGTGTGCAACCGCTGCCAGTGACACGCTATATATGCACAGTTAATGAAGTCCTATCCCCAGGATCGGCACCATTAGCGCGGCTTTGGATGTCCCCCATTGCGCCACAACTTTCTACAATATGCCACAGGGGCCAATCCATGCTGGCCTGCGAAACATTCCCAAAACAACATTTTTTGGCCTTTTTTTTTTTTAGCCAAACACTGCCTGATCCTCTTGCCAAATAATTATCACGTCCATTTTCAAAGACGTCCATGTGCACATGGCGAAGAAAAATCCATGTATTACCTCATTACAAGGGACTGAATTATGAATGTATGCATTAAATATTCAGTTTAAGAAAGAGGCGCGGGGGGCGGGGCACGTCAACGGGCACTGACACACACATAACCGTAAAGCAAAGCTCACCAGTCAAATATTAAAAGATGCCTCAATCTGATGAAGAAAAGAAAAACAGCTGGAATTTCATCTCTCTCTCTCTCTTTCTCTCTCTCTCTCTCTCTCTCTCTCTCTCTCTCTCTCTCTCTCTCTGGGTCTCGCTTTCTCTCTCGGATATTATTATGTCCATTGTTGAAAAGCGCAAAAGTGTGCTTTGAGAAATTCCTTCTTTCACTGTGTTATCTATATTTTGAAACAAAGAAAATATTATTATAATGGGATTTGATGGAACTGTACCCAGCTCATTAGGTAATGATGAAATAGCTTCCCAGATCAATGTATTCATTCTCGAGTCTGTTGTGTATTTGGTAATGGCTAAGCCCTGGCCTTGGCACGCACATGCATAATGTAGTACATCTCTAAAATTCCCTTTATCTCTGTTGGCCTTGCCCTGTGAAATCCAGCTCTGTATATCATGTTTGATTCTGCTTTCATCTCCCAGCGCTGCACATTTCACAGTCGTTTAATTTGCTTTAGCATCCTTTTTTTAATTACTGTTGTATCTTGGGCCCTCGCTAGCCGCCTCCACTAAAAAGCATTGCTTCCATAGGGCCAAATGCACGCAAAAAAATAAAATAAAATGCTAAGTCCTTGGGTATATTATTCAATGTAATTGTCTGTATTGTAGATGGCTTCCATTGGTGATGTCTTGCTTAATTTTAAGAGTTTTCTGTGTGGAGGCTTCCTGTCCTATGGAACCGCTGTTATTTCCAAATATTACCCTATTACCCCCATGAGAGACTGAGCAAATAGTTTAATTGTCTAAAAATGAAATAGTATGTGGAATTTCAGGTTCAAGTTAGTAGATGCTTTAGCATCAGTAGTAGCCGTCGACTTGATTAGTTAGATGATTAACAGCAAATACAATAAACGTAAAGGACACACATCCTACTTATAGTTGCAATTCAGGAAAAATGGTCTTGTGGAAGTGGCAATGCGCAGTGACGCATTTTGAAGAAAATACAGTATAGATGTTTTTGTTTAAAGTAAACTACAGGGGTAGAAGAAATTGAATTCTCTGGGAAAAGATGTTCTTTGCCTTAGAGTGATTATTATCCGATAATTAACGCCCTTAGTTTTACTGTGTACGTGCAGAGATGTTCTTCCGTATTTTTCAGTTTTACACTCTGGATTTGAAACTCATAGCACTATTATCCTCCCCATTGTAGCATTAATGTTATAATATCTGTTGAATAAGATTGAAATGTATTATTATACAAGTTTGTCCAAATTCCTTCTACTCGTGCGTTAACCCTTTCAGTGCCAAAACAGTCTGTGATGATTATTTAAGTTCCTGGTCACTTTTAAATGTGATTGATTTGATTATTCCAAAAAAAAGTAAATGGGAACTTTGAAAGCAAAATTTATAAGATGTCGAAAAGGTTCTAAGTTTCTTTGAAAAAATTCGCAGCCAACATATTTAAGATTATTCTTGACATACACTATCGGCCTTCGAAGGGTTAAAGCAAGGCTGAACGCGACTCGAGTTGAATCCGTGAGCTTAACATCACGACAAAGACAGATAGGAATCAATTGATTTGCATGTTATACCACCCTTTGTCAGTCCTCTTCACTTGGACAGAATTAGGTTGGCTCGTGAACCTTTAGGTACATAATTATTGTACTGGGTCGTAGACGGTCATAATCCGTAAACTGACCAACATTTCAGTGAGTGTTACTTGCTAGCTGGTTTCATTTCCATACGCTGACCTCCTTTGGGAGACGAGCCTGGCCATTATGGAGACTGGGTAAATAGCACTGCGACTTGCACTCATTTCGTCTTATCTGAGAGTCACTGAAACTGAGATACAGTATACATTAATTTGGCTAAGGGGAAGAGGAAGGAGAAGAAGATGAGAGAGGAGAAAAAGATGAGGAAGGAAAAAAGATGAGGAAGGAGAAGACGAGGAAGAAGAAGATGAAGAAGGAGAAGAAGATGAGGAAGGAGAAGATGAAGAAGGAAAAGAAGATGAGGAAAGAGAAGAAGATGAGGAAGGAAAAGAAGATGAGGAAAGAGAAGAAGAGGAGGCAGGAGAATATGAGGAAGGAGAAGATGAAGAAGGAGAAGAAAATGAGGAAGGAGAAGATGAAGAAGGAAAAGAAGACGAGGAAAGAGAAGAAGATGAGGAAGGAGAAGATGAAGAAGAAGATGAGGAAGGAGAAGATGAAGAAGAAGATGAGGAAGGAGAAGGTGAAGAAGAAGATGAGGAAGGAGAAGATGACGAAAAAGATGAGGAAAGAGAAGAAGATGAGGGAGGAGAAGATGAAGAAGAAGATGAGGAAGGAGAAGGTGAAGAAGAAGATGAGGAAGGAGAAGATGAAGAAGGAGAAGAAGATGAGGAAGGAGAAGATGAAGAAGGAGGAGAAGATGAGGAAGGAGAAGATGAAGAAGATGAGGAAAGAAAAGAAGATGAAGAAGGAGAGTATGAGGAAGGAGGAGAAGATGAGGAAGGAGAAGATGAAGAAGGAGAAGAGGAAGGAGAAGATGAAGAAGGAGAAGAAGATAAGAAGAAGGAGAAGAAGATAAGGAAGGAGAAAATGAAGAAGGAGGAGAAGATGAGGAAGGAGAAAATGAAGAAGCAGGAGAAGATGAGGAAGGAGAAAATGAAGAAGGAGGGGAAGATGAGGAAGGAGAAAATGAAGAAGGAGGAGAAGATGAGGAAGGGGTTGGGAGGAGTTATGATTACGATAAATTGTAAAAGAAAAATAATTTCCACATGAAAACAGAGGACAGGGCAAACATTCGGTCAGGACGGACCTCTGTCAGGATGACTTGATAAATTAAATGTAAAAAATTAAAAGGATTTCAAATAAACCAAAAACATGGGGAGAAACAGAAAGAGGAAGTGTAGTGTGTGCGTGTGTTTGTGTTTATGCGCGTGCGTTTGTGTGAGAAAGAGAGAGTGAGAGCGAGAGACAGACAGAGAGAGAGAGCTGATGGAAGAGAAATGATTATTGCGACCCTGGTTGTCATTGGCTCTGTTCCGTTCTGTAAAACAGCTCGCCCAATGTCCCTACTAAACTGCAGCTACAAAACTAGAATAACAGCTTACTGTTCATGCACGGGGACTGGAATAAGGGGGGGGGGGGGGAGGGGGGGGGGCTGGGGGGAATAACAAAAAATCTGATTTTGCAGAAAATCTACTTTTACAAATTAAATGCATTCTTCAACTAAGAGAGATGGGGCAAGACAACTAGAAAATCGGAATCAGATTGCTGATACACGATAGACAAGGAAAAATAATAAATATTTGATTTTGTAGAAAATCTGCCTTTCACATTCACCTCTCGCAAATCCATTCTTCAACTAAGAGAGATGAAGTAAGACAGTGAGAAAAATCGGACTGAGATTCCTGAACACAGTACAAAAGTCTGATTCTGCAGAAAAAATTGCCTTTCCCGTACATCTACCGCAAATCCATTTTTCGTCTATGGGAGACGGAGCGAGACAGTAAGAAGACGGGATTCAGGGGAAGAGGAAAAAAACTGCTAAAAGAAGACAAATCATCGATATTACAAAGCAAAGAGGACCAGGGAATACCGACCTTGATCGACACTGAGAAAAGAGAGAATGTGATGAACAACCTGAAAGTGATAGCGCCATTCACATCCCAGGAGGGGTGGAAAATTCAATGAATTCCTGCTGGTTTCCAGATATTCGCATGACAACACAGTTGCCAAGGATTTTAATTATCGCCCCAAAGAATATCCACAAAAACAAGTAGACACACAGAAAGAACATCAACAAAAAACGAGGACAGAAGAGACAGCATGCAGAGATGGTGATCACTTAGCTCGTTTTACACCGCAAAAATCAATAGCTCTTTAAAGATGCAGCCGGAGAGGTGGTTTCCTGGACGAGGTATATAAATATTCTACTGAAGGTTGGGAGCGACCCTCTGATGTTATCGTGTTTAGTGGGAACGTGATTGTTTTGTTTAGAATCCAGGAGATTTCATTTTGTCGTGTTTTTCGGTCAGTTCAGTCTGTTTTGTGTTCCAGTCGTAGTTGTTGTTGTTGTTGTTGTTGTTCAGGTGGGAGATAAGCCAAGGATTCAGTTTTGCTTTGCCACAATCTGTCTATCGTCCCCTGTCATCGAATTGTTTGTTTTTGTTTTCTATTTTGGTTGTTATTTTTGCTCCTTTCTGTTTAAACACGTCATTATCGAGATCATTATCATCAACATCACCATCTTCTCTGTCGACATCATCTTCCAAGTCATCGTCACCATCGCCAACATCTTCAGTGTCGCCATTTTGCTCCTAGTCACCATCATCATCGCCTTCACCATCATCAAACAGCAGCATCTTTACTGTTGTCTTTATCCCCCTACTCATCATTATCACCCACGTCTTCGTTATCATTGCTTGTCCTTGGTCTTGTATTCCCAGGAATAGCTCCTTGCGTGACTTCTGTCCCGACCATCTTGCCTTTGCGTACGGTGTTGTTGTATGTTTCTTTATTGTGGTTCTTCCCTCTTATACTTGTTGTCATAGTTTAGTGACGTAACTCGTTTTCTTTCTGTTTACTCTCGGCAGTTAGCCCAGTGTTGTAGACGATAAGGCAGCAGATTATGTGAAACCGAGCCAGGGCAGGGCGTCACTGGGCAGTCAGCTCAGGCTAACGACAGAAACATGCCTCTGTATTAATTCTGACATGTCTGTGGCTACTCAAAGCCTCACCCTGCGGGTCCTGTCCCCCGCGTGAGTACCACGCGTGTCTCATGGCCGGCTGATTTAATTTGCTGCCCTGGCAGTTCTCAGATGGGGTAGCAAACATCCTTTGTGCCGTCCCTTATAACTGGGCGATGAAAAGAACGGGAAATTAAAGATGAGATGGGAGAGATAGCGTTCACAACACACGATGGACCGAAGAGGGGGAAGGAGATGGGGAAAGTGGGGCAGAGCAGATAATGGGAGGGGGTCGTGAAAGACTGGCAACTGCAGTGGAGAATGAAAAGCTCTTACAGTGATGGTAAATGCAGGGCATGATTAAATAAGTAACGCAACCCCGAAAAATGGGCTTCACAGCTAATATACAACACGCCATGCAGGAGTCTAGTACAGGTCGATAAGAAGGAACTGGTTTGCGTTAACTCCAAGGTGGTTTAATTCGGCTCTTCAGGCAGGACGTTGGCTGTCCGAAACTCGTTGGGCTGCTGTGGCTTAAACTCATTTGCGGTCAGCAATATCCGCACTTAAGTCCACTTTCCCAGCTCCAGGAGTGGCCAGTGACCAGGGGGCATTGTTTAATTGTTGCCGAATTCGATTCATGCACCACACTGGCTCAATCGATGCTCTTAAGTCGTACCAGATCTCAGAGGCCAAAAAATAAAAAAAACAACCAGGAAATCAACAACACTTTTCTTTAAAAAGTTCGTTCATCATGGTGTGGCATTAAGATTTCAGGGGTTGCTTCTTGGTCACAATCTTGGAATTTCTAAATCTGGAGTGCTATTTTGCAAACAGAAGAAATGATTTCTCACTCAACCCTCTATTCCCCAGTACTCCATATCTGCAAAACGCCAGCAAAGACCAATGTTCTACAATTGGAACATTTCTATATTTCATCAAAAATAAATGAGTTTACGTGATAAATATATATATTTCGGCAGCCATTTGGCCATTTGAAATTAGTTTACCAAGATTCAGAATTTTTATGTTGGCGGAGTGAATACATGGCTGGGCTGTAGAAGGTTAACATCTAATTTTTCTGATGGGTATTTGACAACCTTAAAAGAAATTTCAGTCTAATTTATTAGGATTACTGTCATTTATTTTGATTCTTATACTTCATTTAAAATTAACATTAACGTTAATTCTCAACACATCACAGGTAATATATTTTTAGTCTATTAGCCGAGTTTTTTATTACCGTGGAACGACCCCGTGCAGATTCACATTACGAATAATTTGTTCTGGCTGAGGATTGGCAGTGCATAGTGATATTTACAACTCAGATAACTCACAGTCACGAGACACTGGCGGTTGTTCATTCATCACCCAGGAATGCGACATGTGGCTGAAGAGGAGGGGGTCACAGGTCACAGGTCACAGGTCAAAGGCAAGCACTCGCTGGGGTCGATACCCAATCTTTGGCCGTATTTGTTCATTATATTGAGAGATTTCCAATTTCCATAAGCCAGAACCACCACCTTCCGCCCTTGTCAGTTCGGACTTTACCAGAGGTAGAGACCACGTCTTTACAGCGTACCCTGAGAGGGTGTAATGGTCAATCTCTTGCAAACAAAAGGCCCTGTCGTCACATTTCGTGCATGGTCTCACAAACACATGGGCGTCCACTGCCTGACCCCTGATTGTTGGAGGCTTCTAAGTATGTCTGTTTCGATCAGACCTCGTTTCACCAGGCCCAAGCATCGCCCCGTCAATTTGTCATTCGTAATTATCGAATTTTTATGGCAGAGTTATTAAGCTGTCCACCTATGGACCCCTTTTAACCTTCACCATCGACCACATTTGATGTCCTTTCTTTTGATACGTGCTCTGAGATTCCACCGCGTCTTTCATACATGAGGCAACCGAGCGAATTAAATCACAGTGTCTATATTCATAAGGAATCAATGAAATGGATGGGTCCATCAGAAAGATATAATAGTTTGATCGTCAGGCTAATGCTTGGTTGTTGGTTTCTAATGGCCGCGACTTCCCCATTTTGTGTTTTAGGTATTTATTTTTGGAAATTCGTTGCTCCTGCAATTTACATTTCACTTTTCTTGTTTTTATTTTTCTTCTTCTTTTTCTGTGTGTGTGTGTGTGTGTGGTAGGGATTAGTTTTTTTTAGAATTTTTGCCCGGGCAGCGACCGTGTTCGGCCTTCTCTTCTCGACTTCCGAGTGCGATTTCTCCATTTCCTTAACCGCTTTTTGTATTTTGTAATATTTTGTATAACTCTTTAATCCCATTTGGGAAATTTGCCTTTGTGCCATTGCAGCCCAGTTACAACTGGAGCAGGCACATCGTCGCCATAGTGCAGCGCCGCTAGGTGGGGGATTTTTTTTTTGGGGGGGGGGGAGATGAGGGAGGAGGGGAGGGAATGGTAGGGATGAATTTTTATTTAATTTTACTCGGGCAGCGGCCCGTTCGGCCTGCTCTTTTCGATTTCCAACTGCCAAGGCATCTTTAACGTGCGCAACGTGCACACGGGCCCTCCGAATTTTTTCGTCCTTATCCGAGAAGACTAGGTACTCGATCCTACCCCCCCCCCTTCCCCCCAATAGGATCAGGGACACGAAAATATGAGAAAAATCCCAAAGTTCCAACATGCCTGCACCGGCCGGGTTTTGAACCCGGGACCCTTGGCATGAGAGGCGAACACCTTGCCTCTAGACCACCTTGACCACCTTATTATTATAAGAATAGATATGCTCTTTTGTGTGGGTGGGTGTTTGTGTGTGCGTGTGTGTGTGTGTGCGTGGGTGTGTGCGTTTGTGTGTGTGTGTGTGTGTGTGTGTGTGATTTAAACCCCATGGGCAAGACAGCGCTGTAGAAGCTGGAGCGACAGAGACTGGTTACTCCACTGGGTTATCAAACAGGAGAGTCTGTGTCTTCCGCTTCCTCTTGGTTTTTGCTGTTGTGGTTCTTGTTCTGACTCTTCTTCTTCTTCTTCTGGTTTCACTGTTATCATTTCATTAGATCATTATTTTCATTGTTTGTGGCGATGGTGGTGTTGCATTGATAATGTCATTCGGTTGCTGTTGGTGTTGCTGCTGCTGCTGTTGTTTACATATAATACACTTTCTCGGGTGTGTCTTTGGCCCTTCAAGATCTAATATCAACAACAAAAGGGAGCTGTCACAATAATAATGAGAATAATGGCAAAAATAATAAATAATAATAAAGTAATAATAATCGCGATTCAATGATTGAATCCAAGACATCAAAAATAAATCATTACAATCTAGACCAACGTTTTTCTTGCCACAGAAGCTATCAGAGCAGAGTGTGGTAACCTCGGCTTCCGTGTGACATATTCCACTTGCAGATAAATAAGGACTTTCAAAAGCGATCAAACAGCAAGAAAAATCGAATAAAACAATTTTTGGCTTTCTGTTTTTATTTGTGAAACAGTTTAAATGAACTTTCCATTTCATCATTTTTTTTAAATATTTGTATTCGTGTGATTTCAGTAAATTACAGTTTTAGCTGTGTTGGTGTGGCTAAACGCACGTTGGCATGATGTGTGACCACAAATAATGTACAAGTAGACACATAAGAATTGTAATTGTATGGCTATCCGTCTAATCTATCTATATATGTATCTATCTATCTATATATCTATCTATCTATCTATCTATCTATCTATCTATCTATCTATCTATCTATCTATCTATCTATCTATCTATCTATCTATCTATCTATCTATCTATCTATCTATCTATCTATCTATCTATCTATCTATCTATCTATCTATCTATCTATCTATCTATCTATCTGTCTGTCTGGCTGCCTGCCTGCCTGCCTGTCTGACTGACTGACTGACTGTCTGTCTATCTGTCTGTCTGTCTGAGGAGAGGGTGGCCGGATTTGCCAAAATAGACCGTAAACATCAGATCCTTGCACGACATAAAAGCCTGACTATGGTGATGGTCAACTCGCCAGATGGCCGTCTATGGTTTTAGTTACGTTTTTTCTTCTACTGTAAGCATTTTCTTACCTGTTATACACAGTAAGCAGTTCGGTAATACATTTGGTGATCCGTTGTGAATTCATTGCGAAGTTTGTTATAGTTTTATTGTTTTTGTTGTTGTTGTTGTTGTTGTTTTCTTGAGCAAGATAGCGTGGCAATGGTTTCTGTGACACTTTTGCAGAACAATAACTTATGTTTGCCATGGATCAGTGAGTTACGTATCCACTGTTCAAGATGCAATTTTTTTTTTTTTTAATTGCGTTCTGTCCATGCATGGATTTATTTTGGAGGCCGTTAATGTGTTCTTGACTGCAGTGTATAGACCTTAGGAAACATTGTACACACTTCAAGTGGTGTACCTTACTTTTCTTTGATCAATGGTAGTCTCTCGGGGAGGTTCAAGAAGTGTTTAGGTTTTTATTTTAGGAAGTTCGCTACTCTTGGAAATTACACCTTACTTTTCTTGTTTTTATGGTATGGGTTAGCTTTTGTTTTTTTTCAGAATTTTTGCCCGGGCAGAGGCCTTGTTCGGCCTGCTGTTCTCGACTTTTAAATGCCAATTTCACTGTGCACACTGACCCTCCGAATTTTTTTAGTCCTTATCCAAGAAGACTAGGTGCTCGATCCTACCTACCATAGAATCAGAGACCGGAATGTTTCGCCCAAAAAAGGTTCAAGAAGGTCGTTGTTGTGCAGCTATCTATGGGTGCCGTAATGGCTCCTGATTCCCAGTCTGGACTTGCAGAGTCTATGATTTCAGCCACGAACTCTAACATTCGTGTAATCATGGTGTTTGTTTGGGGTTTCATTAGATTCAAAATGTTCTTCGCTTCGTGCAGACATTTGAGAATTTAGGGGTTTCGGATGTACATCTGGATTTTGGAGGTATAGCAGAGCAATTAAGAGATTCGGTGATAAGGCCGAACTACGTTCAGAATGTCTGTCGTGGTCACGATAGGAACAACAAAACTCCTGAACTGACATAGAGATGCCATTCGCGTGTAACTGACTCAATAGCAATTCAGCCAACGTTGGGGGGGGGGGGGTTGATTTTAAGGCTAAAGACAAAGCCCAGCACTCCAAAAACAATTCATATTCCTCCGATACCCGTCAATTATGTTAGATATTAAAATCCGTAGATTATACCTAGCCAAAGCCCTGCCTTCATTTCTAAAGCCCTTTGCCAAAAAGAAATATAGAGACGAGTTTTTGTTTTTTTTGTAATTGGCTTGATTTATATTTTGTCCCATCGATTTTTCCATCAGTTGTCAAATTTCACTTTCTCATAAATCTCAGATCAGGCAAAGACCAGCTGGCTGGCGTGAGACATCTGTCTCCGATCTGTGAGATTCAGCTGTAGAATGTGATTTTTTTATTATTATTATTCCATCAAGAAGATTCTTACATTTTAATTCTCAGCAAACTACAGACCAGGTGACCCGCCCGGGCATTAAAGAAGAGATTAGATACATCTGTTGCTGACAGTCTCCCTCTTAAATGCCTATGCCCAGGTACAAATCAGCCAAGTCGTGTCTTATTCTTATGTTAAAAAGATGTTAACGGGCACTAACCAGCTGAATCAAGATAAGCAAATTTTACAGGAGGTACAAAAAACTGCCAATAAAACAAAAGGGAAATGAACCTATCTGGTTTGATCACACGTTTACTTTGAGTATTAGTTTGAAGAATTGTAAGAGCTATTTTACATAAGATGAGGGATTTCAAGCTTCACAAAATGGTACTATAAAAAGAAGTATGAAATTTTCGAACTTAGCTGGTTTGCACCCGACACTATCGACGTGCCACTTGCATTGTGCCACCCATTGTGTATGTGGAAGGAATTTTCATCTTCTAAATACCGATCATCTGATTATGGCAGGATTATAACTCAGTTTGGCTCATAGGATCAGGGCTGGTACTGCATTAAGCTGTCTTGTCTGCCATGTTTGATTTTCTCCGACATTCAGATTTCCCTATTGGCGACAAATGATTCATTCCCATACATGCATGTGATAAACGTTTAATAAAAAAAAACACCAAGAACTTGAGTATGGAAAGGCAATATTGGGAATAGGTAGTGACAGAAAAGTCCGAACAAATTAGTTCCTAGACATTAATATTATTTTCTGTCTGCAAATTGTATCTTCACCGCACCCATAATCACAAAGTACGTTTCCAATCTAAAGTTATGCCAGGTGACGTTTATATGTACCGTCAGCTCATAACGGTGAAATCAGAAACAGAAGTACGGTGAATACCTGCTTTTCAACGCACATTCAACAATTATAGTATTATGTGGCTGGTCCCCTGGCGTTACGAAATACATCATTATCTCCTCATGGTTGACATCCTTTCGCGCTTTGCCGCACATTTTCCAGGTAATCACAATGGCGCCCCGACTGACTGCCGAGCGGTGACAAAATGTCAAAGTTTGCAGATTTTCCAGTGAAATGCTGCTTGATTATTTGCTTCTCATTTTCATCAGCGTGCTAGTATCAATTCAGTATTCAATCTTCTGTTTGATGTCTCCACCCCGGAGCCTTTTAATCTCTTTCCGGCATTTTCGGTGGCACACAGCAGACTGATGCACTTTTTTTTTTTTCATTGGCTAGTAATAATGTAAACAGCAGTTCATCAGAATTCGTTAAAAATGCAATAAATGTCATAGTGATGTAGTCTCTAATGCGCAGCATGAAATGGCACTTTATAGTGCACACCAAGGCGAACCGATTGTTTAGTTACGCCATCGAGCACAAATGTCAAAGCTTTTGTGCAAGGGTCAAATAAGCATTTTGCGGCTACTTCATCTGCATCACTCTGAGTCGATGAGCTCGACTTTGTTTTGGCAAAAGCCTTTATTTACTATAATTCTCAAGCGCCGTCTTTTGCATTCAGTAATTACGCAAAACAATAGCTGTGGAATGCCTCAGGGTCTGTAACCTTCAGAGAAAGAGAGAGTTAAAGATTGTTAAGCCCATTTCGTGGAACAGGAACACAGTGGGGTTACTAGCTAGTTTTTGTGCTTATCAAAGACTGTGTCCTGCCATTATAATTCTGGCAAATATCAAAACACTTCACGGTTCTATTGCCCTTTCCTTCACGTAGGCCTTTATCGTTTGATTATTTATTTGTGCGTCATTTTCCCTTAATAGATTACGTAAGATTTTAGAACTGTTAAGACATGTTTTGAAAAAACAAGCTAGAGGCAACGGAAATATGGTTTTTAAGGAGACTCCTAAATATTTCATGGAGCTAAGGAAATCGAATGAAATGGTGATGAAAGACGCCAACACGGAGCGATCACTAATGAAAACAATTAGGAGAAGACAATTGCATTTCATGGGACACCTGAATCGACACAAGGGTCTTGAACACCTCGCTCTTACTGGAAAAATAGAGGGCAAAAAATGCAGAGGTAGACAAAGAATAACATAGCTGGAGACTTTGAACAGATGGGCGACAGGGAATAACCAGGACAATATGGACTTTTTGAGAGCATCCGAGCGGAGGAATGAGTGGCTGACCATGATCGTCGATATCTGTTCAAATTCCCGCACTTGAAGAAGAAGAAGAAGGAGAAGAAGAAGACATGTTTAGGAAGGGGAGCTATTTCTAGCAGTGGGCATGTTGCGGCCCTGCCTAACTTTTGTAGTACGACAGTAACATAGTTATATATAAAATAGTAACTGAACTGCCACGTTACTGTCCGTGTTTCTAAAGTGATGTTGGCTAGGAACCTGTCATTCACCCTGTGAGTATCTGAGAAACATTAACTGCATAAAAGTGTCATAATTTTGAAACAGCAATTAATACACATACCCTGACCATGTTTTGTGAGGCATTGCTAATGAAAATCTTACTGAGATCAAACGTGCAAACTGTGCAGAGGTAGAGAGAGTTAAAGATTATTAAGCCCATTTCGTGTCTTCATATTGTAGATAAACCCGTGCAATACAACAGGACTTTTGAAATGATGGCTTGGAGTATATTACTGCTTATGCTACTTTCACCCCATCTGTTCTCTTTTCTTTCACTGTCTTAAAGTGTTTGTCTGTACACAATTACATACAAAATGTACCAACGAAATTGCTTACCAAACCGAGCCGTTGTTCCAATGAATAAATGGCTTCTATCGCTGAGTCTTCGTTTCTCGTGATGCATTTCAAGCATTCCATACGTTTTCCCCATTTGGGGCAGATTTCTTCCATGGTATCACATCCGCAATCTTACTATCTTGCCCAATTGCGATAAACATCTTGGTTTGGACATTTGAAGGATGATGTCCTTTGTCAAAGTAGTTCCCCGTTGACATTGTAAGGAACCAGTGTGAAGGGAATAGATGTGGACTGAAATACCATATCACAGAATCAGGGCAACTACTTTCTAATAGCGAAGAACATTTCTGGATCGGGTAATAATTTTCTCAGGCGGCAATGAATGATTTACTATGCCAATATGTGTGAGGAAACCACATTTCATAAATACAGGCAATGGATTCTCTGTAGACTAACCTCATTTGTTCAAGATGAAACTTCTGTTCGCTTCCTGTGACTAAAGAAACTAAAATCTGTAATCAGTTTTCTACTTTTGTATTGCTATTGGAGCATGGATCAGAGATCTTTCATTAAGATAGATGCGGCTGCTATACCTTTGACTTTGAGCCTCTTTTCGAGTACTGTCGTTGTTCTGAAGGAAGTGAGAAAAGACGGAGGAGACATTTCGTGCTGTGAGTTTTCTGTGGTGATAGCATGCCATTCGTTGACATAACAGAGTCTTTAGAGACATCCAAGGACGGTCACATCGCATTACATACGTACGTGCATTGTATTTATTTTCGCTTACGGCCCAATATCTAATACCATATTTGTAATCGCTAACGTCTCCCCACCTAGGGGAAGGCTGGAGACCTGTAGAACCACAATCCAGATATCAGGCAGGAGTGACTTTCTCCAAGTCCCCAGAAAATAAAGGAGTCAGTTTTAGGGCCAGCCGGCTCAAGCCCTTGGGGAGAACCAACACTGATAGTGACCTCAGATTGGAGATGGCAATTTCAAGTTGCCAGCCATCAATACTCCGAGATTGATGATCTAATTTAGTGCGGACTTTACTACAGAAACCACTCGTTCCTTACAGAGTGATAGTTATCCTACACCACAAGGAAACTGGGTATCACCAAGGTCCGTCTTTACAGCTCAGGTCGTTGAGATTCTATTTGATATGACCACTGTATATTTGTCCAATGTCGGGTGGATGTGCGAGGCCCGTGTGGGCGTCAGTCAAGATGACATAAATTCAATGTTGCTTGATAGACTGAAATCGTTCCTTGACACTACATCTCCTCTTGACAGAATGCTTCTGTTTCTCCAGCACATTTTTATTTTAGAGCAGAACTCATTTCGCTGAGTACTGGTGTTTTCGACTGTAGCTGCATTGCTTACTTAAATATGTGTGATACTTGATGATCTGGAAACCGGAATTTGACAGAATGAAACAAACTAATACTGGAATTTAGCCTCAGTTCCCTTTTGTTGCACTATTCAAGTGAGTTTTACTATTAACCGAATACTAATTATACAGGAGTGGAACATACTTGCCATCTTGTCTTCTCAATAATGTGGTATGGCTGGCTTGTATAGGTCTTTACACACTGGCAGTGAGAGAGAGAGAGAGAGAGAAATAGAGAATGGGCTCGGATTGCAGACCTCCTTCATGACCTGTTCATAGTCACCAGGCTCAGGCAATAGTCTGTACAATTAATAACTATTTCTTCCACTGCACAGTTTCGTTTTCACTGACATACAAACTAGACATTAATCCAGTGAAAGAGAGCGGCAAATAGTTTCCCACACCAAAAAAAAAAAAAAATGGTGTACTAGAAATCAAGTCTGTTTGGGGCTTGGGGATGGGAGAGGTGGGGAAAGGGGTGTGCATAACAAACTTTCAGAGTCATTGCGTTGTAAATCAGAGGCAGTGTAGGTATACCATGCAGCTGTGTGCTTTAGGCTCCTGCATTTGCCAGTACTTTTCCTGACATACGTGAATCTGAGTAATTACTGGTGTAACAACAGCTGGGTTGCCAGAGTGAGCTGATGATGTGAGTCATGAATGAAAACTACTGACTTTATCTTTTCAGATCTATTACGTTTATCTAGTATATATCACAATCATTATGTTTAACGTCAAGTAAGAAATTTTCAAACAAAGGGATAAAAGAGGCAGTTCTCTTGTTAACTCTTCTGTTGAAAGTTCATTACTTCTCTATCATTCGGGCTATCCATGAAGACGAGTGTCACGATTTTTTTTCTTTTAGCAACCATCTTTATTACCGCTGTATTGTTCTATCCCCACCTACATGCATGTCAGTGGAGCTTTTGCTTTGCTGGTAATGAATGAGAAAATCCCCCGTCATAAAATGAAATATACAGATTCTTTTGTTTTGCTGATATTACCAGGGCGAGATACCCGCCATAAATTAGATCATTAAAGTATTTACATGTTTGATTTTATATGAAACTCGAAAAAAAAAAAAACAACGAGGTGTTAATGTTTTCACAGCACATTAATTGATCTCTCTTAGATCTGTTGGTATTTAATTACCGACATAAAGTTTTTACACAATAGCTTAACAAAGGCAGATCCCTTTTTGTTTTAGTGGAAAAGTAGTCTCGCACTTTGACAAGGTATGCATTTTATGACCGAGATGCTATTATTCGTATCTTTACGGCCACCTGAAAGAGAATTTACGTGCTGATAAGATACGTAGACGTTGACATCGTTAAGACAGTGATCTTCACTTACGTGGGCGGTTGATGGGCGCTTCAAGAAGGGTCTGCTTCTGTCATAACACTTTGCTCAATATTATGTCTGTGTTACTGCGGCTTCCTAGCACAATAAGGCCCTTATGGTGTCCAGGTGCTTTCTCCAAACTCAAACTCAAGATCTCCACTTAAAACCACCTTAGATCTGTCACTGTAGCAAGTGGAGACATGTTGGTTTAGAGGCAAGGCGCTGCCCTCTCAAGCTGAAAGTGCCGATTTCGATCCCCGGTCGGTGCACACATGTTGGAATTTATTTTTGGGGGAGGGGGGGGGGGCAGGCAGGGAGGGAGTCGAGCATCTAGCCATCTCGGACGAAAAAGGACGAAAAACTCGAGGGGCCGTAGGCAAGTTCCGCACATTAAAGATACCTTGGCAGTTGAACGTGGACAAGAGCAGGCCGAACAAGGCAGCTGCCCGAGCAAAATCTGAAAAATTAACCCTTAACACCAAAAAAAAACATAAAAAGAACAAGTAAAATAAAAACAAGAAAGGTGAGCTGATGTAAATGCCAAGAGCGCACGAACCTCCTGAGATAAAGAACTTAAAACAATTACTGTACCATTATTTTGTACAGTCGGGGCTTGAGACGATGATCTCTTTTTAACTGGGTCCTTGCCTTGGTGTGTGCTCCAACATTTAACTGGTCAAGATAATTTCCTTAAAAAATCTGAGCTCGCCAAATCTTCTTCCACCTTAGTTGATGGAATAAATAATATATTACTAGGAACGTTCTTTCTTATTTTTATTTTTTTTAAAGAATTGTAAACGTCCAAACTTCAGCATTTTTTTTTCTCTTGTTCGGTAAAATTGGCCGTTTTTTTTTTTTTTTTGATTTTTCCGAAGGACGTTGGTGTGAAATTGGTTTGTATTTCTTTTCAGAAAAGGTCTGTCAGCTGTCCTTACCCTCCTTTTAAAAAGACGGACAAAATAGCGCTATAATTATGAATGGAGTTCACTGCCGTCTTCATTCAAATAAGAATGGCTACTAGATCTAGTAGAATGATACTATTTGGCAGAAAGAAAAGTTGATGGTAGTTACACCAGTCGCGGTGCCATGGGAATCTTTAGATCTTGATAGCGCGAAAGAGCACGGGGTAAATGAGGTGTCGCCATTGTCTCTGGGGCCGCCGGACGTTTTTTTTTTCTTTTCAGTAGTTTTTAGCCAAGGACGAAGGTGCGCGGGGGAAAAGTAAAATGTTATTACTTGGTTCTTGTCCTAAACCTCACCACCTCAAAGTCGATGTCCTTGTTTGACCCGCTGGAAATGTTTAGTGCCATCATGGGGTCTGTCAAAATGATTACGCGCTGTCCACAATTTCCATCCTTATGAAATCGTAATTCCTCCAATTTTTCTTCCAACATAGGCCTTAGAACTCGGTGACGAAATACTACAAAAACCACAGAAAATCTGTGGGGTTGAAGCAAGGCTTAAAGCAATATTAAAATATGGTCAAAAACCAAAAGTTGTATGTAGCAGCGTCTCGGCTAAGAAAGAAAACCTGTACGGTACCATAAAAGTGTAAAGTGTGTCGTTCCAGTATTATTTCTTAGGCGGGATTTTGCTACATACAATTACAACTTTACCTTTTTTGCCATATTTTGATGTAGAACCCGCTGGCGATGTGGATGGGCCAGCTCAGCTAGCGTAGAATAATTATATGATCTGCTTGAAGGCTGCAAAGCATAGTTGGACCCGAGATACAGAATACCGAGACGGACCATTCCTTCTTTCACTATAATTATGTCCACAGCTTGTGCGCGTATAAACACGGTGAGTACTACTCACAGAGCTCTGTGGTACTAGTCTTTTTCGTTCGATTATGAAGGGGGTGTGGTGCGAATTGTTGCATTGTTGACATGGATGGTACGCGCATAAGCCGGCGGACGGAAAATGATGAATTGGTCCGTCTCGATATCCTGTGTCTTGGGTTGAACTATCTTAACCCCGTCCACTGGAAGTTCTTCTTCATCTCCTCCTCCTCATCTTCTTCTTCTTCTCCCCCCTTTCCTATCATTATCAGCGCGCCCGTTATAAGTGAGAATATCTGTCAGACCGGGAAAGGGCGGGGAGAGCGGGGAGGGGAAGGGGGTAGTCGGAAAGACAGAATAAGAATGGAAGAGAAACATGAGAAAAAGTAATCGTGCGAATAACAAGTGCATGTCAGCTGAAATGGCATGGTAATTCTTTGAGTTCGCAAAAGGTGATCTGTCTCACAGACCAGTGTTCCTTCTAATTTTTAGTAGTCAGTGTGCGCAAAATGATTAACTTTTGCAAATGTTGCTCCTGTGACAAACGTTTGCGTGCATGCACTGAACGCTTGTGCAAATTAATGTAAACTTGATGGTTAATCCTCTAGGCCCCGCCACCATTTTTGCATGTGGGAAAATTCTTATTTTGTGAGAATTTGTTCTTAGGGGGTGTAAATTAAGGAGTTTCGTGATCATTTGGTTGGTTGAGTGGATTTCGTAGACATTACTGAAAATTAGCTTTTCTCGCCTTGAGTTCTTGTGGGAACTGCAGCTGAGTGATACATTTCTGTGTATCACTGGTGATACAAGGGATCTATAGGGTTTCATGTTCCATGCAGCAATCATGGTTCAGTGCCCGCGACTTAATTACTATTTCAAAAAGAGAAACAGCCAAGCGCACAGTGAAGGGTTAGAAAGCAAATAATCATTATCGCAGATGCCAATAGACTTGTCACATAGAATCCTGTCATTGATTGGGCAAGAGCAATTTAAGAGCAGTCCCGCGAACAGTCCTTCTTAAATAGAAATAGTATAGATGCAACCAAACAATTCCATCAACAATCAATTACCAATTTTTAAAAAAACCTGACGTCTCTGATTAGTCGCAAATAATGCCAGATTGCTGCGACATGGTTGGGGGGGAGGGGGGAGTATTGGAAATAATTGAGAAAAATTCGTTGCAGAGCCCGTGAAATGCGTATGGGAGTATGTGCCAGTATGTATGCGTAAGAGAGACAGACAAATAGAGACATACAGACACCGAGAGAGAAAGAGAGAGAGAGAGACCGAAACAGACAGATAGACAGAGGCATAGACAAAGATAGAAAGACAGAAAAGGGGCTCGATAGAGACAAAGGGACGGACAGCGAGCGATACGAGACATAAAGAGACAGAGAGAGAGAGAGAGAGAGAGACCGATATAGAGACAAAGACAGAGAGAGAGAGAGACCGATATAGAGACAAAGACAGAGAGTGATAGAGACGAGGCGGAGAGAGACAGAGAGAGACGCAGACGGAGAAAATTTATAAATGACGAAACACGATGCAGACCGCATTCTTGAGACGCATCTAAAGCTGCAAATCCACTCACGATAATAATTTATTCAAGTCATATCTGAATGGTGACAAACAAACCCCTCTTTTGTGTGGTAGACGTGCAGATCGACTGACTGGGTCCTCAGCCATGTGCATCGGTCAATAAATCCTCAGTGAACATGTAATTTGGCTCCCATCAACGCCACGATGCAAAGGAAATCGATACGCCTCTTGAACAGTTCCGGTAAGAAATCACGTAACAATAACGATTACAAGTGCCATGTGATATGGAGAAGCGAAAAGCGAATTCGGTTTTATTCTTTTCCCACAAAAATAATTTGCTGATACGCATGAAAGCCACTATGGAGATGGCTGGCTATTGTAATACCATGGGTATCTGACATGCATTTTTGTTGCTTTTTCATTAAACATTACCACCCGTCATTCAAGCTCACTGCAGTGACCCCTCTTCCACAGCAAAAGCTGATGCACTGCGTGCATGTAAGGGTGTACTCCAGAAGAAGCTGAGGAAAATGAAAAATGACTGGCTTGAAGAGCGAGTAAGAGAAACTCAGAAATATGCCGACACAAACAACACTAGAAAGTTCTTTGAGAGCCTCCGAGCTGTGTTTGGACCATCCCGCTCTGGCACTACGCCACTTCTTGCGTCAGATGGTTCAACATGCATTGTTGAATTGAATGCCATAATTCAGCGTTGGGCAGAACATTTTTCGGAGGTGTGCTAAATCGGCCATCAAATACAAATACTGAGTCTATTGACCGCCTCCCTCAGACTCCTATTAATGCAGCTCTCACCAAGCCATTCACAGCAAATGAGCCCCGGACTGCCACAAATCAGATGTCCTTTAACAAATCACCAGGCGTGGATTCAATTCCTGCTGCGGTGTATGCCTTCGGTGGAGAAAAGCTTATTGAAAGGTTGACCGAGTTGTTCAATCATATGTTGAAAGCAGGGAAGCTGTCACAGGACTTCAAAGATGCTTCAATCATCCATCTGTACAAAAACAAAGGGGACAGCCAAGTCTGTGACAACCATCGGGGAATCTCTCTACTTTCAATTGCTGGCAAAATATTGGCAAGAATGCTTCTGAATCGCCTTCTTGATCACCTCTCGTCAAATGACTTGCTTCCCGAGAGCCAATGTGGCTTTCGTAAAGAGAGGGGAACGGCGGATATGATCTTTGCTGCCAGACAGATTCAGGAAAAATGCATGGAACAAAATAAAGCGCTGTATATCACATTTGTTGACCTCACAAAAGCATTTGACACAGTGTGTCGTGAAGACCTCTGGAAAATCTTGGCGAAGTTTGGGTGTCCACCCGAATTCATCACAATAGTGCGCCAGTTTCATGATGGCATGCAAGCTGCAGTCAAAAGTAACGGCAGTGTTTCAGAGCCCTTTGCTGTCACAAATGGGGTAAAACAGGGTTGTGTCTTAGCCCCAACTCTATTCAGCATCATGTTCTCTGCAATGCTACAAGAAGCCTTTAGCTCTCCTCCTCAAGGGGTAAGCATCAAGTACCGAACTGATGGCAGTCTATTCAACCTCAGGAGACTCCAGGCAAAAACCAAAACCAAAAGTACTCAAGTCTGTGACCTACTATTTGCTGATGATTGTGCACTTCTGGCACACGATGAGGATAGCATGCAAAACTGTGTTGATAATTTCTCTAGTGCCTGTGACAACTTTGGCCTCACAATAAGCACAAAGAAGACGGAAGTGCTCCATCAGCCTACTCCAGACGACAAGTATCCTGTGACCCCAAATATCAAAGTCCATGACAGTCTTCTGAAGGTGTCGGAGAACTTCACCTATCTTGGCAGTACACTGTCTTCCACGGCTCGTCCAGACTCCCTAAGCAAATCTTCTTCTCTGAGCTCTCCAATGGAACGAGGAATGTTGGGGCCCCAAAGAGACGTTACAAAGACACTCTCAAGCAATCACTGAAGGCCTTTGCCATTGATGTGAGTGAGTGGGAAAAGCTCTCGCTTGATCGTGAAAATTGGAGGGCGGCCCTTACCAGAGGCAGCAAAGCATGGGAAGCTGACAAAGTCCAGCAGGCTATCAGAAAAAGAGAACGGCGCAAGAAAAGGCCCAGTGGTACTGAACCAACGGAGCACTCTTGTCACTTATGCGGAAGGGTCTTCAGGGCAAAAATAGGACTTATCAGTCACATGAGAAGCCATAAGTCATGAAAGAACAGTCTTTCCATTCTGTCCTCTGTGTCCTTTACTTCTCTTTATTGTCCATGTGTTGAAAATTCTCAACAATTTCTGTTCTTTATTCCTCTGGTGTTGTTAAGGTCATCATCATACCTGATGGACGAACTATTATTATTATTATACCACCTTTCATTTGCTGATTGGCAGGGAGCCTAACACAAGACAAGTATGGAATCGTGCTTTTGTGAACATTCTGATATCTATAATTATTTAGTGTATATTTCCGCCATAAACTATTTACGTATCTTAGTTGTAGCATCTTGATTTGAGGTCTTTATTTTAGGAGGTTCGCTGCCCTTGGCATTTACGCCTCACTTTACTTGTTTTATTATTTCTTGTTCTGGCGGGGGGGGGGGGGGGGAGGATATGGATAAATTTTAATCTATTAATTTCAATTTTGCCCGGGCAGCGGCCTTTCGGCCTGCTCTTTACGATTTCCAACTGCCAAGGTATCTTTAACGTGCGCAACGTGCACACGGGCCCTCCGAATTTTTTCGTCCTTATCCGAGAAGACTAGGTACTCGATCCTACCCCCCAATAGGACCAGGGACTTGAAAATATGAGAAAAATCCAATTTCCAAGAACTACTCGATCCTACCCCCCAATAGGACCAGGGACTTGAAAATATGAGAAAAATCCACTTTCCAACATGCCTGCACTGCCCGGGTTTAGAACCCGGGACCCTTGGCATGAGAGGCGAGCACCTTTGACAATGCTACACCTTTTTATCCCATAAAATATTCCAGTCATGCCCGAGAAAACTGAAGGCAAAATGTGGGGAAAAGGAAAAAGTTGTGTGTAGCAAAGCCCTGCGTAAAAAAAATACAGAAGCTTGGTGTGCCTTCCCATTTCCTTTGCGTTTCACTGTGTCGTTTCGGCATTATTTCTTACGTGGGGCTTTTCCCCCACATTTTTGCACTTGCCCCAAGCTTTGCTGCGACTCCACACATTTTCTGTGGTTTTAATGTAACATTCCGAGAAACTGAATCTGCCTTCCACAAGACAAGGCCATACAATCTGTACTGTTTAAGCAGGGGGTGGGGGCGGGGGCTCTTTCCTATGTAAAAATATGACAGTCTCTCGATTTACTTTGCCTTATAGCAACGCAGAAACGTATCGGCTGAGATCAAACAGAGAAGGCGCATAATGGAACGAAAAGACATTTTTGACGTTAATTGGAGCTGTTACAGGTCTGAGTTCTCGGTAGAGAATGAAGATCTATGACATAATTGTTTTCCTTCACCATGTAAAGAGATGATGATAAAGTTATATTGAGAGTAATTGAGTGCGTGGCTGTTTGATGATGGTGTTAAGGCATGGGATAGTTATCTCAAGAGAAATTTAAAATGCAAAAGAACAGCAAGAGACGCTCTTTCGATCTTCGCCTTGGCATAACTCTTTCCCCATGTATCCTCGATTTATCGGTGCCAGTGAAAAATACGTTTGGGCGTGTCACCAATTTATATTGTATTCTACATTCAATTCTCTTTTATTTGATAATAACGATATTGATATAACATGTTACCTTGCAATCAATACTTTTTTTTTCTGTAAGCATTATTCTGAACCATGCTGTTTTTTCCCAAAGAGGGAAAACATTCTTTACATCCCAACTTGACCGAAGCCCGTACCATTGACGTCCTGAAAGAGTTACAAAAATTTTGAGAATAGTAAAGATTAGATTGCTCTTTTTGTGTTAGTTGATAAACTAATGTTCGTCTGAACTAATTCTCCTGCATTCCATTTCTTTTCACAGGTTGCATTCGAGGCCATTCTTGCGAACTGATATTGACCTTCCAGCAGTGGTAACAGATTACAGTCTTGATAGTTGACATCGTGTCATTTTGCTGCCATCAAATGGTGACATTCAAATGGTGAATTCCGGACAAAAAACTTCCAGGTTGATGATGTGTAATTCAAACATGATGATCATCGAATAGATTGTCTTTAGTTGTAATTTCAGCTTGAGATATAGTAACACATCACATCATGGAAACGTCCACATCTGGTACAATCATGTTTTACAACATTTCTGCCAATGGATCGGATCCCCATGGCACTGCTGGTGCGACTGGTGGTGGAGGTGAATGTGACAATGTTCACTACATACCTGGAATTGTCAGCAACGACACCAGCCGTTGGTTGAACGAATTCTATCACAGTTATGGACGTGTTCACGGTTACATTGCCGTGGCTGTTTGTTTGTTTGGAGTCCTGTCAAACTCTGCTAACATCATCGTTTTAACCAGGAAGAACATGGCCTCGAGTACCAATACCCTGCTGCTGTGGTTGGCGGTTTCAGATCTGCTGACCATGCTGAGCTACTTACCGTTTGCCATTCATTTTTACGTCATGGAACCCGGCGATTTGTCTCGACCTCCTTTTAGCACGCCAGAATTCTCCTGGATTTGTTTCTTACTATTTCACGCCAGTTTCAGCATTGTCTGTCACACCATTGCCATCTGGCTTACAATTGCCCTAGCCATTTTCCGTTACATTTACATTTGCAAACCTACACAAGGCGCCTACTACTGCAGTCAACAGCGGGCTTGCTTTGTGGTAGGGATTGTATTTCTTTTAACAGTTATCATTTGCATTCCAAATTACGCAATCAATACATATAAAATTTTTGTCGTCACCACCCCGGGTGTACTAAACGTGACTGACAACCCATTGAGCTTAAGCAATAACACAACTGCACCAACAATGATGGACCCAGTGGAGACAACACAGTCTTTCTATTATCCAGCCCTCAGGCAGTATACCATTGTTGACGTCATTGTATTACAGATTAACAATTGGATCCAAGCCATCTTAATCAAGTTGGTTCCCTGCTTCATGCTGACATCGTTGACTCTTCTCCTGGTTCACGCCATGCACAAAGCTTATCGGAAGCGAATGAAGCTAAAATCCCAGGGTCGCCGAGCCGAATCGGACAAGCACGGTGAACATAACAGAACCACGGGAATGTTGCTGGCAGTTGTTGTCCTCTTCACGCTGACAGAACTGCCCCAAGGCATCCTCACACTTATGAACATCTTCGTTGGCTGCTTCACCCACTTGGTGTATTACAAACTGGGGGACCTGCTGGACATCATGGCCCTTACAAACAACTCTGTCAACTTCGTCCTCTACTGTACAATGAGCAAGCAATTCAGAACAACATTCGTGGCGATTTTCTGTCCACAGCAATCTTCGCGACCCAGATGGCTGAAACTGAGACTGATCAAATCACAGCACGGTGACAAAAGTTCCATTGAGGTGGCAGACAAAACTGGCTCCAAATCCCGGGGTAACAATAATAGCCGTACCTTGAGTACCACCGCTCCTGCATCTGAGGATGTCTCACAAAATCAACTGAATAACAAGGTTCCTCCTGTCTCTGACAAAAATCATGACCACCTCTCCGATGGTATAGATCCCCATTTGAGCAATGACAAACTGCCGCTGAACCCTACCAGCAGCAATGGGTCATCCACGCACACACACGGATATTCTCCTGATCACAGCCATGTATGACAATCAAAACGTAGCACTTGGCAATGGATCTTTCCATTCTTTTGGATAAAGAACGCTGCCGTGAAAAAAATTTATGGACAGTGACATTTCTTTTCCCTCGAAAAATTGCCTCTTGTAGTGATTTGTAAATTTCAAGCACAGCCATTACTGTATGTGAGCACCCACTACATACCCACACTGTTCTGTTTACTCGTGCGTTTTAACTATCTATTTCTTAATTAGATAACAATGACATCTGACTAGAAGAGACGGTGTGTTTGAGACTGATTCCTCTGGTGACCTCATATTGATGCATTACAGAAACGGCAAATTCCCTAAGGAGCGATATCTAAAGACAGGCTTTTTTCATTCGCGGACATCCAGATGGCTATATCTCAGCATTATCGCGGCAGTTCAAAGACACTACATTATACGTCTCCCTGGAGGTCGTACACGGTCTCCAGCGTTGTGTTTAAGCGCTTGTTAATCAGTAGCAAATCATACTGTAATCGATATGGCGTTGATAATGCACAACTGATCAATGAAAATATATCATTGATGATGAGTTGTACCTTTCCTTTATTTCAATTAATATATAATGAATGCATATGTAATAGCCTTCCGGCGTCGAAGGGATTGGCTCACTTTGAATGATATAGGAAGAAATGGTTAGAAAACAGGGTGATTTAGTAACACAATGCAGACAAATGTCACTTTTCGTATATCATTGCCAAGTTTACGCTACAACAAGAAAACAAATATACTGTATACATGAATGGAAACTTAATTACCGCGCCCTATTGAAAAATTGAAATGAATCGATTCAGTCCGAGAAATAGAAGAAAATCTAAATCAGAGGACAATCGTACTGTTGCCCTTTTGCTGTTGTTGATGTTGTTCCCGCTGTGTGACTAAGTGCTTTATGGTTAACGTATGGAAGGAAAAGAAGAAAATCTGATCACCAAAATGACCCTGATTCCTGTTGCCCATTAATCGTCATAACTGTGAATTACCCTTTAAGGTAGTGATTCTTAACCTTCTTTTTTTCTTGTACATGCCTCCGTCTGCATTCTTTCTCCCCCTACCACCATCACCACCATCACCACCACCACCACCACCACCAACTCAATCAGGTCATTTTTGAAAAACCAGTAAAGAAAAATGAAAAACGATACTGTGTTTTCTCAATACATAATATTCTGCACTATTTAAAGGCATTTCCAGCGTTCAATTATCAAATAAATATAATGTGTGGTAGTAAACATTTGCTGATTGACCCGTGTGTAAATATTGTTTACTGACTTTCAATCGCAGATATCACTAGTTCAGTTTGCTGTGATGATACATTTATTTCTTTTCCTATGAAACTACTGAAGGTAAAGTACAATTTCTATATAAAATATATTAATGTATATAATAATTTGTTTCAGCGTTTCGCCTTTTCAATGATTTCATGTCCAAGAGGTCATCTCAGGATCACTTGGTTGAAACATTGGAATCTGGTTGCTTCGGTTTCCCTTGTCAAATTAGGTTTATGCGTAGATTCTGCTAACTGTGCAATGGGATTTTCAGGGCTTGGGTTGGCCCTTCGCGACTTCAGTTCTTGTTTGTTCTATCTCCATTTTCTGAAAATCTGGATATCTTTTATTATGTAGAAGAGGTAAAACAAATGCGCACGTTGACATTTGTTTAAAATGTGTTGTGGCACTTATCAAGCCATTTCACAGTTCCGATTTGGTCTAACTCCTTAATATCATAAAACTAAAGTTCAAACGTTTAGTTTCGAATTTTCTAAGCTGTGCAAAAAAGAACAAACAAGAATTAAAGTCGAGCGCTGTGTAGATTTGCAATCAACTTCTCCCCATTCCCTTTTTTTTTTTTTTTATTTAAATTTTTTTTTGGGGGCTCAGATTGAAATGCGATTTGGTCTGTAACCATTGTGTGCATGACTCCGTGAATTTTCTATTGAATACAAATATATAGAGATAGATGAATGAATAAATAAAGTGGATAAGAATAAATAAATAGGTAAATGAGTATGAAAGTTAATCAATAAATAGATAGGTAAATAGATAACTAAATTAATGAACATAAGTAAATGGATACATCATTAAATAGTTAAACATATAAATAAAGGATAAATAGCTAAGCCCTTCTATCTCCTGACCAGCTTTCTATCACGACAATCCTGAGTATCGGACTTTCAAGAAGTCTTTTGTATCTCAGACTGTCAACTGAACTCTGTGTTGTCGGCTGTTCTTGAACCCTAACTTGGGTCAATTCTTTAGCAGCTGACGGTTTATTAGTTCGTTGTGGGCTTCTCCCCATTCCCTAATTGTAACAATAGTTTGCATTTTGCAACAAGTCAGTTCGTCTAGTCATGGCCAGCACCCAAACTGCCATTTTACCGTGCCTTACAGATAGGGCCTACTTTGGCTCAGAAATCTTCCAGTTTTAGCTCAGTCAGTCATTTACTTGACAATCTGAAAGCATTAGTTCACTCTGAGGAAGATAAGATAGAGGCGGTGTGGCAGCGCATGGTTATAGCCCTTCCAGTTGGGCTACAATGTGTGGACTTTGACGAATTTCATGGAATAGGCACATTAATATAATTTTCACTCTTTTGCACTTATATTTTTAATGTATCTCTTAACTTTACAGTTGCCGACCCGAGCAAGATAACACGTGCATATTCTTTGTACCAAGCCCAACTGTAGATCTAGATCTGGCTCATTTTAATAATGGCACTTGGATCCGATGCAAAGACTAATCGAACACAATTGTTACACCACAAATTTGATGATTGACCTGCCAATGGGTAAAGCGAGACAGAAGAGGAAGTTCCGAGCATAATTTTCGAATGTACTCGCCGAAAACACGTTTTTTTTTTTTTTTCCTTTTTGTTGTTGTTGTTGTTTTTTGCTGAAAAAAAATGTAAATACATCGTATTACTGATGAATGCTTCCATGCAATCCATCACCAACAATTAGAGGGAGTACACAAAATGTCACAATTTGTGGTCACGTAGTTTTGGAGTTTTAGGTGCTTACATTATTTGCCCTCCAACCCTACTAAGGTATGATGATGACGATTGATATTATGATTAAAGTGCCCAATACAGAAATTAATCACAGGCGGTTTCATTCAGGAAATGAATGGAAAATGAATCGAGAGATATAATATTATCGTCTTCTTAGAATGACAAGGTTCTGACTCTCTTCCACCAACTTTTGAGAAACTGATGGTTGAAGTTTCATCTGCTCGTAGCTTTTAGTGGTACGATGTTTTTTTTCTTTTTAGTATTACCCTGTACTTACAAATTGGACACCAAATCCACTTGATACTTTGCTACACAATGGACAAACCTGTAAAAGTAGAGTGTGGTGTGTAGCTCAGGTCAGCCAAAAAGTGGAGATATATAAATCTTGTCATTCTGGGGGAATAATAATCTCCAAGGAGAAATTTAATGCAAGTGTCCCTTAGTATGCCCATTTCCTTCATGGAGACAGAGTGTCCGTCCAACGCCGATCTTCGCGGCCGCCTACCCAGCTTGTAAACCTTGCTCAGAGAGCTTTGATTGCGCTGGTTAGGCTATGTCCGTCCTGTGGAAGATGGTCGTATGGCAGGAGAACCCCACACATGTGACCACTGTTGTATAGGTCGTCAATCCCGGATTGGTCTGTTCAGCTACAGACAGCGCTGCCCCAGCAGAGCAGAAAGTCATTGAAATATTTATGATACAACATTTAATGGCCATCCCTCACTACCAGAGGCCTACATTCATTCTATATTAATTCGTTCATCCAATAGACAAACAGTTGTAAAATAAACACTCAGGGTTCAATACTATATCTCTAGAAACGGCCTAGGAAATCAACAAAACACAGCTGCTGTGTATTTGTTAAGCATGTATCAATGGACTATGATCTGTGAGGAAATTGCCAAGGACGAGTTGATTTTTATACAGACCTTCTAAATTTTCCGAACCTGCATTGTTTCTTCCATGACATTGGTTGGTCATGGCACCCATATCACGACGTCAGTTCTGGTTTGTCTTATCTCCATTTTCTGAAAAACTGGAGATCTTCTAGTGTGTATAAGAGATATCATAAATGCACACTCTGGCACTTGTTTAAAATGCGCTGTGGCATTTATCAAGCTGTTTCACAGTTCCGAGTTATTCTAATCCCTTATTATTTACTATAATGGAGTTAGATGGTAAACATGTATTCACCTAAGACTTCTTGACTGCACAATCGAAAATTATGAAATTTTGTGCAGTCTTCAATTTTTGACAAGAAGTTACGTGGACGCATTCATTTCGGACAAAAATCAGTATATAGTAATATTTGTTTTAGATTTTTTTTTTTTGAGCCGCTAACATAGAGATGCATTTTCGTCGAGTAGAATGAAAAACCATGATTGAAAAATTCGTCCTTGACCTCTCTTTACACAATGGTTGTCGAAAATCAACGTAATCACATCTGTGTTTTTCAACGCGAGTTCTATTACTCATTACATCGAATCCAAATGCTGTTTTGATGTGGCCTAGATCTAGATATACGATCGGGCTTCCTACAAAGAATCTGCAAGATTTGTCTTGCTCGGATCGGCTAGTAATACTCAAGCCGCAAACGTTTGACGTTGAATTCCTCAACTGTGCAGAACGTGGAATAGGAAGAAACAAGGACTAAGGACGTGATTATTATATCCACGTGTTATTGATGTTGGCGTAAATGACACGACAAAGTTAGAAAACAAAAGGGGATGAGAGACAGATGGGGAGAATGGCGAAGGAAATGGATCAACAATTCAATAAAAAATATTTTTTTAAAAAGGCGTTCTCCTGTGGGAATTTACCGGCAATCAGAAAAATGGATTAGAAGAGTCTGCAATAAGAATAGATCCCTTCCTGTTTTCTTCAAGGGGAAAATAAAATAAAAGGAAATTATTCCCTGGTTAAAAATGGTGTGTGTATTGCAGGGGGTTGGGGGGGAGGGGTGGGAGGGGCTCAAATTTTCTTTGCCTCTTTAAATTGTGTGCGCAAAATCTGAACAGTTTTTAATCCGGTGTAGAACAGTTTCTTTTTCTGCCATGCTACCAAATCGGATTTTGCTTCCATGGTTTTTAACATTGTGGGATTGGAAATGAGGTTAAGGCTAGGATTAAATATAGATTTGGCGAAATGGTCAGAGCAATGTTTTCGGAAACTACACCGACTCCCCAATACAATGAAGATTTTTTTTATCAGTATTATAGCCACATGGTTCAAGTAGTTAGCAGTACTTTTTTTTTTTACCCATAACTCTCACATTTTTATCTGTTGAGTTTTGGAAGAACTCATCCTTTGGAATCTGTAATCTACCAATACATTCAAAGAGCTTGAGGAGATGATAATTTATTTGTAATTCCCTTGCCTAGTTTTGTTTCAACAGTTTGCTTATTTGAGACATGTCAACGATATTGCAATCCATTGGACTACATGAACTCAAATCACTCAATCGCCCCATCCAGTCCTTTTCTAGGTAATACGCATTACCTGTATTTGTTTTATTGTATGTTTGCAGATGATTTCACATCCTGCAAGGCGATGTTGTACAGCTAATATCAAGCCTCGTACGGCACATAAATCTATTACTGTGCTTTTCAATTTCCTTTCGCGCGTATAAAATACCGCGGACGTCGTTTCCCGTGGCATGTAGTGTAATACTGACTTCATGAAGGGATGTGTACTGTATAATATTAATAGTTGACGTTCAGAGTGGATATAGATCTATGATCTTTAGAGCATTCCACACAAAAAAGTCATGGTTTTATCTGAGCCATTTACTAACACATCTCATAGGTTCAAAGTCTATAATTTCTCCTTAATTAATATGTTCATGTAATTCTGCTCTATTTTTAGGCCATATTTATTCATAATGTAATAACAGTTATGTTTGATAACTTGATGCAGGTGTGTTTTAATGTTAAATCGAATTGTCCGCTTTCTCTCTTTATCACTGCGGAATGGCACACTACTGACCATAATTTGCTTTTTATTGTAAAACTAAGAGGTGGAGTTCGTAGTTGCTAGAGGGCCTTTAAAACTAGAGTAAACCACAGAAGCCACGTCACAAAGCACAAAACGACTTCGCCATTTAGACTGATTTAGTTTTGCTGATTACATCATCATACTGGCATTCTGTCTTGTATGTAAAGTTTAAACAAAACAATTTTTCAGACAAACATACATCTGGCATCTTTCACCTGCTCTTGAAAACAAAACAAACAAAAAAATGTGCGTCATTAGAATACTGCTTCCGAACACGCCGGTTGCTGGCACAATTATCGAGGGTTGACAACCAGAATATTTTATGTCCAAAATCGTCAAATTGAGGAAAACAGCGTTTGAAATTTTTAACCTTAATGAAAATTCAAATAATTGCACCAACGTGAAATTAATTTAATACGCGAATAGTTTTGTTTACTTATGAAATAAAGTCACACACCCTTGTGTCTTGGATATCTACAATCGTTTCAGAGCAAAGAGTCAAATTGGACATAACACATTCAGGTTGATATCTCTCGATATATTTCTGGAGAATTTTATGCACTGTATGCTAAATTTAATCACCAATTAAGGATTCTATTTTATCAGTGTACAAGCACCTATACCTCAGCAAGGGGACCAAATAGGAGTCCAAATTGATGAGAAACTCAAACTCTCAATTTTCAATTGTTCTCGAAGACATTTGTTCTGCACTAATATTCGTGGTCAATATCTCTTTCAATTTCTCCTTGCGGGTTGTGGGTTTTTGTTTTTTCTTTCACATTTTCAGATCCGATAAAGATTGTAATATAAATTTCGTACGTTGTTTCAAAGAGGTTTTTGCCCACACTCACACATCGGTTATAATGTTGTAATATTTATGATTTGATGTTGGGAGGAAATTGTTATTTACAACTGCTTAATACAGAAATGTTCAGTTATCTGTGTCGTCCATTGTTTTTTTCCGGTGTTAACGCAATAATAATAATAAAACAAAAATTGTCATTAAAAGAAGTTTTAATACAAAATCAGTCATTTTTACGTTGCATTTTTTTTCATTGAAATCAGAAACCATTTCATGCCTTTCTTTAAGAAATATCGAACTATTGAGGCAGGACAGATTTTATTGTTCAGTGATGAAATGCTGATCATCAGTGTTTTTGTACATAATTATGTATTCATCTGTTTTATACCAAAGTTGTGTTGCAATAGTCGTAAATGACCTGGTCAGTTGTGCCGGGGTGATGTTTATCAAATTGATTTTACTGTGTAATTTAAATGATATAATTACTGTATGTGTGTATGTTTTTTAATTACTGGTCAGGCCAGTTCAACCTGTATGAAGTTTGATAAATGTGTACATATAGAGAGTCTGCATATACACTTTAAGTATTTGTATTATAAATTATTACGAAATGTATCATCTTTGATTTATATAGAAACCAAAGAATGTCTTTTTGTTTTAGTTTGCAAGGTAACATCCTTTGAAGAAGAATGTTTTACAATATTACCCCACACCTAAATCACTGTCTTGAAGTTAATATGCTTCATTATTTCCTAGAGAGAGGGAAGGACTGAAAGGGGTAAGAATTTGCAATGTTTGTGATTTCTTACCTAGATAAAGTCGAAGGGAAAAGTGATTCAATTCAGCATGCCTTCCGTTACATTAAACAATAATTACTTAGGTAGATGGATCAACGCTTCCAGATTCCTAAGGCTGTTGGCACGCTGGGTCAATTGCTTGTCTAGTGTAAGACCTAGACAACCGTGTTATTACAAGGGACACCACGCACTGACGCGACCGAAACAATTCTGTCTCACTAGTTCGGGGGCGTCAAAGTTGTCTTGAGTCAGCTGGCGGAAAGGGAGACGTCACGCACTAAGTCAAAACAGACACAAAAACAAACTTGACTCAGTGTCTTGACTAGGGGGGCGCGGTGGCCTAGAGGCAAGGTGCTCGCCTCTCATGCCGAAGGTACCGGGTTCAAATCCCGGTCGGTGCAGGCATGTTGGAACTTCGGGATTTTTCTTATATTTCCTTGTCCCTAATCCTATGGTAGGTAGGATCGAGCACCTAGGTTTCTCGGATAAAGACGAAACATTCCTGAGAGCCAGTGTGTACGTTGCGCACGTTAAAGATACCTTGGCAGTTGGAAATCGAAAAGAGCGGGCCGAACAGGCTGTTGCCCTAGCAAAATTCTAAAAAAACGAATCCCTACTACAAAAAGTAAATAAAAACAAGAAAATAAGTGAGGTGTAAATGCCAGGGACAGCGAACCTCCTTAAATAAAGACCTAAACACTTGACTCAGTGTGTCATGAGCTTGGAGAGTCGAATTCAACCTACAAATTGACACGTATCAGATCACACAGCAATCTGTTTCAAGACTTCTTCTCTGATATACAACAGGCTGTCTACGAAATGTTTGTGAAAGAAGATTGTTTTTATTACGGTCTTAATGCACAGAACATTTTGAAAAAGACAGAAACAAAATCACAGCTTAGCTTACAAAAGGCCAATCTGAGCAGTTACCAAAGCAATCAGCTATAAATTTATTGACAGGCTGACGGAATGAATTAATATCACAACTTTCAGATCATTTCCATTCACATAAATTATGTCTTGAATCCTGCACAGAAAAAGCCTGATCTGGTAATACTCATTTAATGTCTTATTGTCAGACAGGAAACCCATTTAATAGCGTTGCATAATGTTTAATGGCTTTGTTATCCTGATGTCAGTTTCATAGTTTAATTGCTTGCTGATTACACCCATTGCCAAAATCAGAATGTGCTATCTCTGACACAATCAAACTGCTCTGAACGACAACACTACATACATTGGAAGGTAGTGAGCATTTCTGAATCGTCACCAACTTCGAACTATACGTTCGGTAGAAAGGGATGAATTTATGAGGCTAAATTATATTGTCACATTTTAAAAATTATTTTTTCAACGTAGTGGGAACAGGAATGCATTTTGTCCCCAATGTGGTATGCGTGGTAAATCTTCGTGCATTTAGAACTATTGCTTGGAGGGAAATTCTGTGATGTCCCGCCATCGACTAGATATTTCCAGTTTTTTTAATAGAGTCTAGAAATTTTAATTCTTTCTCACATGATACCTGCCTTTTCGAGAATGACAATTAAGCTTAAACAAAGACTCGCTGGCCAAACAACACGTTTCAAACGCCCAAGAGCCTATGAACGAGTATTAAAATTTTACACATCTTCAAAACGTAGTATTTATTTTAAAACTAAGTGTCCTTATTAGTGCACGTTTTCCTTTAAGATGTCCATTTTTTAACTCCTTCCAGAATACCAAATTAAAGCCCTATGATCATGACATAACGGAATCAGCGTATAATGCCCGAGGGTGTGGCTGTGTTCTGAGCACCGTATGGTCATATCAAAACAGAATAATTAGCGCCCCTAGCGGCCAGCACTTACTGCTGATACATAGGGTCACTCAAAGGAGCATTAACGGTTCTTCCATTTGGAAGCTGGATCAAAGTGTACCAAAACAATGAAACATCAGAGGTAGACGATGAATACAAAATCATTGAGAAGGCCCCTATATTACGGATTAATTATTGAATGCCCACACGGCATAAATACGATCGGAAATTAATGTGGAATGAATACGATGACCAATTAATATTCCTTTCAACTGTATGGGCTGACGCATATAAAATCTGTACATAAAATGTTTATTATTTATACCCTCACACTGTAGCCTGCTTGATGTGCAATATTCATAAACCTTTATTATGTATAGTTGGTGTTTTCAAATGTGATGCCCAGTTATTGTTTCCAACACCTCACTGTACAATCATGTAAATAAACGGTATTTTTAAATGTGCCCTTAGTGAAAGTATGTCCCGTGCAAAAGTCTTGCTTTCGTTTTGTTCGTTTCGTTTGTTTGCTAGTCAGTGGATTTTTCCTTTCCATAATGTACCGTAACAGACGTTATTGATTCTGTGGATCTTAATTTTTTATTAATTGGGAATTATCAGATCAATCATTAGCTTTGTTGGTTGGTTGATTAGCTGGTTTAGTAAATTTGTTTGCTGGTTGATCATTTCATTGCTTGATCGGCTGATTATAGACATATTGTCAATAAAGCTGAGCATCAACTTGTACACGTGTGTACTGTTCTTTTGCTGGGAAGGTTTCAGCCACATGGTTCCTAGTTACAGGGAAATTGTACACACTGATCATCAATTAACACAGACAGAAAACTTATAACTGTCAATAGATTATGTATGTTACATGAAGTAATTCGGGCGATTATCTATCTATCTATCTATCTATCTATCTATCTATCTATCTATCTATCTATCTATCTATCTATCTATCTATCTATCTATCTATCTATCTATCTATCTATCTATCTATCTATCTATCTATCTATCTATCTATCTATTTTTCTAGAATTCTATCTATCTATCTATCTTTCTATCTATCTATCTATCTATCTATCTATCTATCTATCTATCTATCTATCTATCTATCTATCTATCTATCTATCTATCTATCTATCTATCTATCTATCTATCTATCTATGAATCCATTCGTCCATTCATCCATCCAGCTTTCCATCCGCCCATCCTCCCGAACGTCCATCTCTCTGCCTGCCTGTCTGTCTGTCTGCCTATCTGCCTGTCTGTCTGTGTGCCTGTCTGTTTGCCTGTTTTTTGCCTGTTAGGCTGTCTGTATTTCTGTCTATTTTATCGGTCACCCGCCTCTGCTACAATATTTGACTTTCATCGGTCCTAATTTCTAATACGGTTGACATCCATGATTGTGATTCCTAAAGCAAAAAATTTCATTCACAATAAGCTACCGAAAAAACGTTTTTACCACAGTGAACATCGTAGGAAATCGTTGCAGTATTGCCAGAATTTGAAACCATACATGTATAAAATTGCATTTCTCCAGGAAGCTGTGAAAAATGGATAAAACAATATCTTATGAGACAGTTATGACAAAAAGTGTCAAGGTCAGGAGCAGCCTTGGCCAAACTCTGTTCAATGCTACAGGCAAGATTCTTTCCCTTTTCTTTTTCTTTTTTTTCTTTCTGAACCTCAAAAATGACGTCATGAAGAAAATATTATGCTCTCGATTGTGGTCAAGTTGTGGAAGACAAATAGTCAGAGCTAAACTTTTGTCTTAATGGTCCAAGAAGCCAGAAAACGTACTTTTTTCTTTGTTTGTTTGTTTTTTTTTTGGTTGTTGTTTTTCTTGTAAATAGTTTTTGTTTTGTATTTGCAGTGTACACTCAGTATTTTGAAGACAGATTTTGGCTCTTCCTTCAGCAGTCGATGTTCCCACAATAGCCCTCTGAATCAGCTGTTCTGAATTCAAATGAAGTTAATGTAGGCGTTTTGTAAAGTTTGACCCTTTACTTTTCTAAGGCACATCTATTATAATATACTCCTTCGCAGATAATCGAGATTCTGCATGATACAGGTGATTCAGTGCGAATTGCACAATCTGTACTTATTCATTTTTATTTATTTATTTATCTATTTACTTGTTTTCTGTTTTGTTACAAGAAAACAGTTGCAAAAATTCATCAGGCTGGGGAATGACTAGTCCTTTTAAGGAGAAAATATATGGCGATCTTAGTTTTTGTTTATACTGTCTCCATTTTCTGGAAAACCGGAGAGCTTTTAGTATGTAGAAGAGGTGTAACAAATGCACACTTTGACACTTGTCTAAAATGCGTTGTGGCACGTATGAAGCTGTTTCACAGATCCCATTTACGCTAAACTCCTCATCATAATATTAAAGCCGCAAACGATTAACGTCGAATTTCTCAGTTGTGCAAGTTGTGGAATTGGAACACACAAGTACTAAGGTCGTGAGAATAAAATCTGGTTTTTGTCATTTCTGGTGTAGAATCGCTGGTTTTTTAAGAGACAGAACAATAATTGAAGGCAAGTGGCTGTTCCGGCGACTACTACAACTATTGAACGTCAACTGCTTTATGGATTTGCTAAAAAATAATCGTTTCGTGTCTGCTTATTCTTTACACTTCTCACAGATCAGCTGTGAAATTTTCACATCACTGCTAGAGCTAACTGTTTCAAAATAAAAGCCCATTCCTTGTGCAGAGAAGAGTGTCGGAGAAAAAAAGGTCGAAGTGACTCTCGTAAAGATTTATTGGGTGCTGAAGACAATGATCTTTCATTGGTTCATTGGTTCCATGATTGTGTACAATTTTTTGAAGCCACTTGCCATCGAAACGCATTATTAAGTAATTCAGTACCAGCATTCATGCTTCTTAAAGTAAGCCTTACCACTGCATAGCATCAAATAACACCAGAAAGCATAATAAATGGAGACATACTTATATAAGGTCTCAGCGTTAGATGATAATTTGTGCTGACAATTGGACTCATGTATTTGATGCTTTTCCATGATTATTGCCCTTACTAAGAGTTCAGAACATCAGCTGTCGACACATTTACATGCCATTCATAAAACACAATGTATGGGAATAATGAAAGATTTATAACTATCACGAACAATGATATGGTCTGTAGCGTTTGTAGAAAAAAAATCTTCGTCTGGATTTTTCTACTGCATATACAGAAGAAACATCAAAGTCAAAATTTGACGAAAAGAAAAAGTTTATGTAGCAAACCTGGCATGAGAAATAACACCCAAACGATACAATGAAACGCAAACTAAAAGAGAAGACAAAAAATGACCTCTATTTCGGAAACAGCCTTCTTCAAGGAAAAAAAAAACGAAAAAACAAGAACAGAAAAAAATATTTTAAAAATTGAACAGATAAAACAATTGAACAATAAACGATCTGAATAGGAAATATTATAGAATCTAAACAGAATATGTCCACTTAACTGCGAGTTCTTGCTTGGGCAGCAGCACAGAAACACGTTTGCCGCAGAAGAAATGTGTAAGCAAGATGGACCTGTGGCAATTGCCTCCCATGAGAGATCTGTAACATTCGTTTCATTTAAGCTCTCGGAGGTAACAATGCTCTGAGAACGAACGCTGGACTTGGGTAGAAAAACAACATTTCATCTTGTGCTCATTCACATTCAGAGATAATGGGAAAAAAATCTCAAAGCGCCCAGTTCCCAATGCCCCAATGTGAAAATTGTTAGTTAAACTACCAGCAAGACAACGGTGTGGCAAAGTGCTTTTACTGGACCAGAATAGTTTGGATATGAGAATAAACTGTATCTTCCTTGAGTGGCTAGGACTATGCCTTTATATTAATGAGCTATTTTATAATATGGAGGTATGAATGTGATACGTCGTGGGTAAATGTGCTTGGACAAAGATGGACAAAGTGCATCTTCATAGTCTTTGTAAAATGACTTTGACCTACGGTAATTAATTATTGATAGAAACGGCCAAATTTTACTTGCCATGCACCGTTTTTATGACTTGCCCTCTGAGATCAAAGTTTTGACCCAAAAAAGACAGTAGAACCATTCCTTTTTTTGTTTATAAAATTTGCCAATGTATTTACATCATTCGACCAACAAATAAAGCTACAATTCTGTCCTGCAATTTAGTTTTCCCGGGCAGTTAGAAACCTTAAATCCTCCGCGGTAATGACATGAACGTAAAGGTGGGTTTTCATGTGTGTACTGAAATGGAAATCGCAACGGAAACATCAAAAAAAAACTTTCAAGTAATGAAATAGACAGAATATTTTCATTTGTACCGGAACGCCGTTTCGGTTCACATGGAAACACTCTTTTTTTCATTTTTTACTACTTGATGGATTTTTGACGCTTCCGTTGCCATTTCCATTTCCGTACACATGAAAATCCAGCTTAACTCTTGTACGAAGTCATCATAAATACGACACAGCTTCTGTATAGTCTTTTAGGCAAAAACTAAGGGGAACTGTTGTTGCTGTTTTTTTTTTCTATTTTCAACATAAATTCTGTTTTCTAAGCCCAGTACTTTTGGTTTTCCAATGGTTGACCACAGATCTGATAACAAAAGCCTTAACATCCTTTGGACAAAATACTCAATATACTATTCATATTTGTAGTACAGTAGGTCTACAGGTAAGGTACCTTAAACGTGCGACGCGCCATTTGAAGTGGAGAGCTTTCCCATGTACACTCTCTACTGTAAAAAGGACAGACTAGAGCTTCCTAGGACAATTTGTTTTTGTTACCAATCGATGGTTCCCTCGTATTTCCTCGCTGTTGCCAATTTGCGAGTTCAGAAGAAGGTTGCTGGACTATCTCAGAAAGTATAGCCTGACAGCTTTATCTCGATTTGCCGATATTGACTTAAAATACTGTGACATTATTGGGTATTGTTTTGGGAGAGGATGGTGGTTTAAATAGTGCTGACTGTATTTTAGCTACCGCTGATGATGGTACTAGAATGAAGGGACCGATGTTTAATAAATCCGTCACTGTTACAGTAAGACTTATTGTTCAGCATAGACAGGAATAGATGAATGTGTTTGTTCATTTTTGTTTCCTTGACATTCACAATGTAGAGGATGATAGAGGTGAATATTATACTACGGCTATATTATATTATTATTATTGTTTAATTAAGCCCAGCCGGGGGCTGTTTTTCACTATTCACCTGAAGAAAACGAAGAAATAACAATGGCTGAGGGCTAATCAGTACGTACTGACTAAATATGGAAGTAACTGTTACGACAAGAAGATAAATGTACATGTATTTCGAAAAGTCTTCATAATTGTGTATTTCAAAGCAATACTTGGACAAATAAACGAGTTATTGACTAGTTTTGCGTACCAGCTACGAAATGGGTGTGTTTAATATTTTTTTTACCGACATAATTATTGTGGTATTTGCTGATGGCGGTGAAGCGTTTTAATGGCAGATATGCACATCAACTCCATTAGAAATATGGACAACATTTTGGTAGTGATGTTTACAAAACATGGGAAAGAGCGAAGAATGCTCATGATCACAATGGATAGAAGAGAATAAAAAGAAAAAGGAGAATAATTAATGCACTATCCAAACAAGAGCAGGACGTGGCTAATTATACCAGGCGAAAAATAAAAGGTGAAGAAGAATTAGAAGAATTTAAGCTCTCCAAACAAGAGTAGGACGTTGCTAATTGCGATGAGCAAAATAGAAGGAGGAGAAGAGGATTTTACACTAACCAAACAAGCGTTACCACACTGTCTAAAAGCTTTGCCAAATATTATTCCCTGACGCCGTGACAGAGACAAAACAACACCGAGTCAACATTACGCTACCTCCCTTAAAAGGCCCGCAGAGAAAGAGAGAAGACTGGCAACAACTTCCAGCCATTAGCACGTACTGCAAAAACTGCGATATAGAACAAGCTCACACCCCCAGGTCCACTCTGATTGTTGTTTGGTCAAGACATGGAATATGCTCTGTTCCTTTTCCAAAGTAGAATATCGTGTTGTACAGTCCACAGAGGTTTCAGGTGATGCAAATTAAGCTCTTCTTTGCCTACTAAAACAAATGTGTGCAATATTTGTATATGTCCTTGGAAACTTTCATGGGACATTAAAATTTCATGATTCCCTGGGCGGTGCTTTGCTTTCACTTTAGAATTTGCTTGGAACTTTCTTTTGCAATCGATTTCAACGTAGAATAATATCATGTTATACAATCCCCACAGAGGTTTGGGAAGATGAACATTAGGCCCTTCTTTATCTACTAAAACAAAAGTGCAATGTTCGTACATATTCATTGATATCCTCGTATGATTTTTATAATTTCCTTGACGATGCTATACTTTCGCTTTAGAACTGCACGGTGCTTTCTATTATAATCGGTAAATCATAATGGACTTTTGTTCATGCCCCTGAACTCGAAGTTTACAATTATAATTATTTTACAATGTCTTGATGTCTTGGCTACAACATCGGATGTGCGAAAGATCCATCATCACAATCTGATTATTAAAGTTACCGAAATAACGTGAAGGAAAAATCTTTTTGTCTTTTTTGGCTATTTTTTGTTCTAAGTTTCAGTTTGAGTGTTGAAGCGCATCAACTTGAGATTGGTTGTAATGCGCCCACTACGGTTTATGGAAGGGTCTTTTTTTTTTTTTTATGTAGGAGGGATTATTTCTTTTACGAGGAAAAAAGATTAATGGCGCAGAGGATAAATCGAGACAGTATTTAGACTTTTGACCTAAAAACATTTTGAATTCCGGCTGCATAATGGAGAAAGGCTACGTGATCTATTAAAAGCCATCCCGATCTCAGTTCTTGTTTGTTCTAGCTCCATGTTCTGAAAAAAAACGAAAATCTTTTAGTGTGTGAAGAGGTATAGCAAATGCACATTTCGACACTTGTTTGAAGTGCGTTGTGGCATTTCATGAAACTGTTTCACAGTTCCGAATTTATTCTGACCCCTTATATCATAATACCAAAGCCGCAAACGTTTAACGTCAAATTTCTCAGTTGTGTAAAAAAAAAAAAGCAGAGTTGGAACAAACAAGAACTAAGTTCACGCGAAGTTAGACTTCAACATGTTGTCTTGGCAATGTCTTCATTGGAGCAGGCTGGATCCCCGAGCAGTGCTCAACAAATTGGGTCTCATTATTTAACAGAGTTTAATTTTGACCTAAACAAAAATGTGGGATTTTGTGGTACGCCTGTTGAAGTATCCAACCCGCACAACCACCTAGACCTTTTAATGATGCGATGGTGTTTTATGAGGCATAGAAACGTCTTCAATCTTATTACTGCTAGTTAATTGGGCTAATTTATCAAAATTGAACCAGTCGAACCAATAAAATTGTGATTCCAGATGTTAATGTAATCATTCGTCTGGGTTTGATAGTGTGCACGCTCCATATAGCAAATCTAATCTTTACAATATTTTTTAAAAAAAAAAAAATGTGGCGGAAGTACTTCACCGTGGTGCAATTAAGCCTGAATGATATGTTCAAACATTGTAAAATCAATATTTTCAAGTGTCAATTAATTTAACCCTCATGCTCTTGCATCGACCTGTTGTATTTATTCAAGTTTCGGACAATTTTGTTTGTTTTTGTTTGTAAACTATTGTTAAAAAGTGCAATGATGTTTTTGACAAGACCAGCTCAAAGAGGGCAGGCGTTTGGTTTTGGTGCAGTTGGTGCCAAGTGCCGTGACGCGCATGTGATCTGTAGCCAGTCTGTGGATTATTATAGAAAACTTTCTAGATCAGAGAGAGAGAGAGAGAGAGAGAGAGAGAGAGAGAGAGAGAGAGAGAGAGAGAGAGAGAGAGAGAGAGAGAGGGTGGGAGCACAAGCTATTCCCTTTAATGCCGAGTGTCACGAGTGGAGTGAGTGCAATTAAGGGGATTGCTACAGAGCGGGTGTAGAGTAAGAAGGGCTCACAGTAGACAGCAAGTTAAGCGTGCTGTTGTGAGTAGTGGGGGGGGGGGTCTGAAGGAGGCGAAAGCGCTGTATAGCTATCACTGCAAGTTAGAAGGTCCGACGGAGCGGACCTGTGAATAAGAGCCCATCGGGCGGAAAGGGAGCAGTCGAGAAGACTAGTGGAAGAGTCTTTCCAGTAATGACTGGTGTCGGGGACGGGCCGAAGAGCCACCTCGATGAGCACAAGTGATAGGCCAGCATAGGGCCGGAGGCCGCACATAGGCCAGAAGTGAGACTGTCGGGGCAGGACAGTAGAGGCACATAAAGTCGTGGCAGTCAGGCCACGGACAGGGACGTAGATATGAGAGTGAATGAGATACTATATTGTTGCCATGTTGATAGGCTAGTGAACTGATACTATGTTGTTGCCATGTTGATGGCTATGGAAATAATAACGTGTTATTGCCCTGCTGAGGTGCTAGGGGAGTGCTAAGGTGTATGACAATAGGGAGGGGATATGGCGAGACTGCGGTGCCAGTAAATTATTAATGTGCTATTAAGACCCTGAGGGGAGAGGCTGAGGCCGAAGTGCCTTTAGGAGTAACTACCGGATTGTGGATCCGAGGGAGAGTGTGTGTGAGAATAAGGCCGTTGTACGGCAGTCATTCCAATAATATAATGTATGTAATTGCGCTATTATATGTATAATTATGTTTAATAAATGTGTGAGTCTGATGGGCTGTTTTGTTAAGTATTACACTTGTTGTTCGTGATTGTCGTCCTGTCATAAACTATTACATCTCCCAGTCTGGGATTTGTGACACTGGGGGCTCGTCCGTTGTGACACTGGGGGGCTCGTCCGTTGTGACACTGGGGGCTCGTCCGTTGTGACACTGGGGGCTCGTCCTGTTTACCTGTGGTCATTTTGACATTGTGTATTCGTTATATCTAGTTGTTTTTCTGTTGTGCTAGGAATTCATGCTGTTGTCTTTGTTCGTGGGATGAATGGAATTTTCATGATGATATGATTTATGTATGTTTATGAGTAATAATATTTATTGATGCATGTATTTTGATGAATATGTATTAATGTGTACTTAAATTTCTGCAGAGTGTGCGTGCCAGCCTGTAGAGGTCAAGCAGCCAGAGCTCCGAGGAAGGGGAGAAATTGAAATCTAGGGTCAAAGTTAAGTAAAAGTCAAAATTTTTGTACCCTGGATTGGGGGCTGTTCCTTTAATCTGTCTTTTTCCCTGTTTTTGCTGTTTTTGCTGTCGTTATAGATTATACGGGCGGTGGCGCGGGTTTGCTGTGGTGAGCGTAGTTTGTCCTCTTCGGGAGGTGGGCTAAATTTGGAACTTCGTTCATCACAGTGAACAGTTCTGTAGGGACCTGTATTTTTGTTTAGATTGTAGCGTTCTATCTTCCTCGTTGTTTTAGGAAGACGTTTCTCTTGTCCTTCTCCTCCCTATCTGTAGATACGTCCCTTTTTTTTCAGACTCTGTTCTTGTTTGTACCGTGTAGTGTAATCGGCGTAGTTAGGTTGCATTCTTTTTTTCCATTATAGTTTTTTTTTGTAGAAGCTTTGTCCTAGTCTGGTTCGTTGTCCTTGACGTACTTGTGGTCCTTCTACTGAATTTCCTTATTATTGTCTTTTCTACTCTTTTTTATTATTAATAGTGCATACATTTTATAGATATAGAATTAGTTTTGCTGTAAAGGTAAATTTCTGAATTGTATTCTGAACTGGGTATTGTTATATCTGGTGTGATCTCAGGTCTCTGGTCGTATCGTTACTGATCATACCGACAGGTTGGTCGTCTTATAATAGATACCATAACCATAAATCTGTGAAATGGCGGAACTCCAACAACTAATGAAGTTGGGTAAGGAACTTGGTCTGGAGGGAGAGGAGCTACGCGGCTGGATCAAAGAACAGCAGGCGGATTTGCGCGATGAGCGTGCTAAGGATAGAGAGCGAGAAAAAGAGGCTAAGGCTCAGGAGCAGGAGAGAGAGGCTAGGGATAAGGAAGAAGAAAGAGAGTTTAAGTTAAAGGAGTTAGAAGCTCAAGAACGGGAGCAGGAGATAAGGTTAAAGGAGATAGAGGCGCAAGTAAAGATCGCCGAGTTGGAAATCAAAAAGAATGCGCCAACAGAAACAGTTGAGCGGCAGGTACACAATAAAGGTGGCGTTAGGATTAAGCTCCCTACGTTCGACGACCGGAAGGACGACATAGACGCCTTCCTTTACAGGTTCGAACTGAACGCACAATTGCAATGGGGGGAAAATAAGGAATTATGGGCCACGTACCTGGCATCGCTATTGCAGGGGCGAGCGTTAACCTACTTTAAAGAGCTACAGCGCGAAGACGTGCAAGATTACGATAAGCTGAAGGCTTTGCTGCTTCGCCGATTTGCGCGTACCGAGGAATATTTCCGGGAGCAGTTTAGGCGGGCACGTGCAGATACCAGGGAGGACTTTGCTGCCTTCGTCGCGAGACTAACGGAGTATTTCGCGAACTGGGTAGACTTGGCGCATGTGGGCACGGATTTTGCTAAACTGAAAGACTTAATGATCCGTGACCAGCTGTACGCGTCGTGCCACAAAGATCTGGTGGCTTTCCTGAAAGAGAACGAACCCGCGACGGTGCAGGAGGCGTCTAAGTTGGCGGAGGCATACCGTACGGCGCATCCGTCCAAACCAGTCGCCAGGGCGTACGTCCAAGATGCTGGGTACGTCGCCGTTGTCGAGGGGTCGCCGGCAGGACTTAGGGACAGGTCGCGTCAGCGTGGTGCCTATAGCGGGCAAGCCCAGGGGCAGCGTAGGGGCTATCACCAATCACCGGCATATGGATCCGGTAAGTTTGACCGAGCAGGAGGGCTAGGTCGCGGTAATGGCCGGGGGCGAATTGTGACCTTTGCCGATGACCGACGGCATAGGGACTCTAGTTCCGGTCGCGATGGGTCACGGGGACCCAGGCCTAGGGCAGCACAGGGAGCGGAGTGTTGGACTTGCGGACGCGTGGGTCACCTTTCGCGCGAGTGTAGGGCCGCGAAGTATTGGAACTGCGGAAGAGCAGATCACATCAGCGTGAACTGCCCTGCAGGTAGGATAGCGGCGAACGTGGACAGTAGCTCCAGTCCATGTTCCCCAAATAAATTTCATCATGCGGCTGCGTGTGTTACATCGGACAACGGAGGCGGACAGTATTCTAAGTGTCCCAGTTGTGAGAAGTTATTATCTTCCGGTGTTTTACCTTGTGGGAGAAAGATCCCCGTTATAAATTCATGTCATACAGGAGGTGGTCTTAGGGTTTATCCGGGGTTTGTTGGGGACGAACCGGTCTCGGTTTTACGAGATACAGGATCTACCGTTGTGGGAGTGCATAGGGACTGCATTCGGGATTCACAGCTTACAGGTGAGACTGTCCCGTGCATCCAATTTTCGGGGGCCATTGAGAAATTGCCCATGGCAAGAATAATGATAGATACACCTTTCCTTAGCGGGGAAGTCGAAGCAGTCGTTGGTTGTTTTCCAGGCGCCCAGCTCATCATTGGGAATGTATCACGGGTAGTTTCCCCTGCCGATGAGAACGTGCAAGCATGGTCGCAATCAAAAGGTATTGACTTTTGCGCCGCGGTCGAAACACGTCGACGGGTAACTGATAAAGATAAGATTAGACCTTTGGCGACGCCAGCGGTCAACCTAGATATCACGCCAGAGCGCTTGGCGAGATTACAAAGGGAGGACCCATCATTAAACCCATGTTTTGGGGAAGCGCGAACCGAGAAAACGAGGAGATATAAGAACGGGTCATCTTCTTTTTTTGTCCAGGGGGGCATTCTGTTCCGTATGTACGTCACAGTGGCTTCCGTTGAAAAGCAAGTCGTCGTGCCACGGTCGTTAATTGCTACAGTATTGCGTCTGGCCCATGATGTTCCATTAGCGGGCCACATGGGAAGTGCTAGAACCAAGGAGAGAGTTCTGAAATATTTTTATTGGCCATCGATACATAGAGATGTAGGGTTATATTGTAAGACGTGCAGTGCGTGCCAAAAGACGACGCATAAGGCTCGTACACCCCAGGGGCCTCGTCAGAATATAGCAGAAGAAGCTTCGAGTATTGCTTCAAAAAGAGCAAAAGACTATAAAGATAGAGGTTCCAAACTGAGAATTTTTAAGCCAGGAGACAAGGTTCTGTTGTTGTTTCCTACGGACCATAATAAGTTATTGATGACATGGAAAGGTCCTTATGTTATTGAGCGAATTGTTTCGAAGGTAGATTACGCTATCCACATTGATGGATCAGTAAAGGTTTTCCATGTTAATATGCTGCAGAGGTTTCATGAGAGACCAGAGTATCTGTATTCTCATACTAGTGTTAAAGGACATACCTAATGTCGTGTCATTCTTTGATGATATAGCATGCCATACGTCGACATGGTCTGATCATATTCAGACACTAACAGTAATTTTTCAACGATTACGCCATTTTGGGTTAACGGCTAAACCCGCAAAGATGGATTTGGCATGTCCAGAGATAATATTCTTAGGACATATTGTGGGTAGAGGTGTTCAGGGACCTGAAGAAACAAAAATTGGCAAGTTAGTAGGATTGCAAATCCCTAAAACAAAGAAACAAGTCAGAAGCTTAGTGGGAATTTTAAATTATTACAGAAAGTTCATTCCAAATTTTTCCTCCTTGTCATCTTCTCTTACTGACCTTACTAAGAAGGGACAACCCGACAAGGTCCAGTGGACGTCTGAATGTCAGACATCATTTGATAATTTGGTGACAGCATTATCATCGTCACCCATTCTGATATTACCCGATTTTCGATCTAATTTTATCCTCAGAACGGATGCGCCGGACTCTGGTGTCGGCGCTTGTCTTCTACAGGAGAAGAACGAATGTCTCCATCCTGTATGTTATGTCAGTAGGAAGTTATTGCAGAGAGAAAGAAAGTATTCTGTGATAGAGCGTGAGTGTCTTGCCATTGTCTGGTCCGTCCAGAAACTAGGACGTTATCTCATGGGACGAGAATTTTGTATCCAGACAGACCACAAGCCACTGACATTTTTGTCGAAGAATCGTTCGTCCAGCCCACGCTTGTCTAGATGGGCATTGGCTTTGCAGCCGTATACCTTCGTTATTCAACCAATTCCAGGAACCAGCAATCATATCGCCGACTACCTTAGTCGAGCCTAGGGGAAGATTTCAGGAGCTTATACATCGGAGGACAGGAACATTGACAGGATCTGTGTGAATGAGTCGACTTTAAAATATTGACATTATAAATATGGTATGAAGAATGGTTGATAGGTTGAATGGTTTTTGATTCTGTATTAAGTATTGTGGTTAGTTAGCTATTCATGATGTGACACGTATATGCATATTGCAGGCCATATTGATCCCCATATTTTCCCCTGATTTCGGTATTTTATATACTAGGGGAACCGCTAGGTCAGTTTTTTTTAGTGTAGGTATTGCTCACGCTCACTCGTTGACAGTCATCTTGATGCGATTTGAAATTAATTGCATTAATTTTTTTGGGGTGGGGGATGATGTCACGAGTGGAGTGAGTGCAATTAAGGGGATTGCTACAGAGCGGGTGTAGAGTAAGAAGGGCTCACAGTAGACAGCAAGTTAAGCGTGCTGTTTAGAGTAGTGGGGGGGGTCTGAAGGAGGCGAAAGCGCTGTATAGCTATAACTGCAAGTTAGAAGGTCCGACGGAGCGGACCTGTGAATAAGAGCCCATCGGGCGGAAAGGGAGCAGTCGAGAAGACTAGTGGAAGAGTCTTTCCAGTAATGACTGGTGTCGGGGACGGGCCGAAGAGCCACCTCGATGAGCACAAGTGATAGGCCAGCATAGGGCCGGAGGCCGCACATAGGCCAGAAGTGAGACTGTCGGGGCAGGACAGTAGAGGCACATAAAGTCGTGGCAGTCAGGCCACGGACAGGGACGTAGATATGAGAGTGAATGAGATACTATATTGTTGCCATGTTGATAGGCTAGTGAACTGATACTATGTTGTTGCCATGTTGATGGCTATGGAAATAATAACGTGTTATTGCCCTGCTGAGGTGCTAGGGGAGTGCTAAGGTGTATGACAATAGGGAGGGGATATGGCGAGACTGCGGTGCCAGTAAATTATTAATGTGCTATTAAGACCCTGAGGGGAGAGGCTGAGGCCGAAGTGCCTTTAGGAGTAACTACCGGATTGTGGATCCGAGGGAGAGTGTGTGTGAGAATAAGGCCGTTGTACGGCAGTCATTCCAATAATATAATGTATGTAATTGCGCTATTATATGTATAATTATGTTTAATAAATGTGTGAGTCTGATGGGCTGTTTTGTTAAGTATTACACTTGTTGTTCGTGATTGTCGTCCTGTCATAAACTATTACATCTCCCAGTCTGGGATTTGTGACACCGAGTACCTCATTTAGTAGAAAGAAAGAAAAAAAACGTTTTGCTCAAAACGTTTCTGACCGAGCACAATAAATTCGTTCTTCAATAGGCTGAGTACTTTTGCAAGAAGAGAAAAAAAAAATTATATGAAATCCCTGAGTTTTGTAGAAATTGAAGCATTTAACTCATCCCGGCTACATTTTATCGTCGGAACAGTCGGTTTTCATTGATCATAAATGTTTCAGCGACACTAAAAATGCAAAAGACAGTTATCTAAATACTGAAAGCACACGACAATATGTAAATCTATAGCTTTCGCTTTCTACGGACTTTTATTTTGGCAGACAGCAAGAATTATTAATGGAAATATCGGGTTTTTATAGACATCTTGAATGACGGCTGTATTCCTTTTGTTGTCTTCGTGACACTCTTTTATATTACCAAGCCGGTGAAGTTTAAAGCTCACACCCTGGACATAAGGGTAAAAAATCGAATTGACCCCAGAAATGGAAGCAAATTCCTTTTCGTCAGGCATATTTTTGAGGGGTTTTGGGTCCCAGTTTGGAAGAAAACAGTGTGACAATAGATTCAGGCCTGTGAATGTGATGGATAGCTTTCTATACGACATATATCATTTGGTTATTTTGTCTGTGAATTTCAGTGGTTCTTGTGTACACATTCACTATAAAATTAAGGTGCACACTTAAAGGACAAACATTTTATCTCGGGTAAAGGGATAGCCATTAGAGTATGCTTATTCAGCACAAGTAGTACATGGTTTGGGGACTCCTCAAGATCAGTTTCGTCAAGTACACGACGTTAGACTGTGTTTTCAAATGCACGGAAACAGAACGGCCACGGGAAGGTGAAAAGCAGGTCTAGTCGTGAGATAGAATGTTTTCATGCCGTTTCCTTACATATGAAAACATTCTTTCTCTTTACCACTTGATGGATTTTTGACGTTTCCCTTGCTGAATCCGTTTCCTCGCACACGAAAACACGACTCTAGCCTACCCTATTATTTAATGATGGTGTCTCGCAATGAATCATATTTTACATTGTGGCATGAATTTGGTGTTCTACCCAGGGCCTGCTCCTAGAGCTCCCCAGCGTGAAACAGAAAAATGCTTGGAACGAAGAAATGGGGATAGAATAACGATATTATTTAAAGGACAGTGAAACAATAAGCATAGCGAAAATAAAGAAAAGTCCTCTTTAGATATGAACTTCTATAGATCTAGTGTTGCTTTGAGATAAACTGCAAAGAGAAAAGATATTTTCCTTATTACGCATTATCCGTGTGGATATATTTTGTTATTTGCACCCTTGGGTAAAGTACACACGCATGAAAAATGGATGAGGCCCAAGCTCATTGAAAAACGGAAGCCAGCTGCCAGCGATTAAAAGGACAGATAAAGCAATTGGCCAGGCTGACATGGAAGTAATGAGATGGAAATAGACCGAGAGGCCTCGGATATAGAGCGAGAGAGTCAGTAACCTGAGGAAGCAACAGGAAGATCTATACTATATATATTTGTGGACTTGGGATTTTTGTGTGCGCCTATCTCAAAAACCACTGACCAGATTGGGGCCAAATTTGGCATGGAATCTTTTTATGATTTATCGCAGGTTCTTAGCCTATTCAGATGTTCGAAACTGTTTGCATTCTATTTGTGATTTTCCGTTATTTTCTTTGTTTCGCGTTCTTTAAGACTTGGGAACGCCATTAACATTTTTTAACAACTAACGAAGGTTACTTGCCAGTTTAAAAAAAAAAAAGTTTGGCTTCTCAAATTAAATACCAAAATATTGACATCTCCTTTGCGCCAAAAGACAGTACAGCAATTTCATATAAATTAGACCTGTAGCTGTGTTCACATTGTTTTATTAAAATATTAAAATTTCCTGTGAACGTCTTTTATGTTTTGTTTCCTCAACTATCCCACTGGCTCCTTAAATTGACCGATCTGGCCACACCTAAACGTTATCTGGCTATCTTGCCTGGAAACTGCCAAAGGTATGGATATTTCGCGGTAATTTCAAAGCACAATTACCGAGCTACACTCCAACTTTCCAACTTTCTGTTCGTCTTGCTTTCACGTGTTCAGTGAAATGTGTCCTGCACCAAATAATGCAGTGTTTATAAATTTTAATGATATGTTGTGCAACAAAATGTTAATATCTAGATCTAGGCATACAAATACAGGTAATCTGTTATGGCTAAAACCGTAAGAAAGTGTGATTAGTTCGAGTACAAGTACAAGCGTTGACTTGGTGTTGTTGTTGTTTCACTCGCGTGTTCAATGTTAAAATGTGCCGTGCAATACAGTGTTGTTTACATTTTTTTTAATGATGTGTTGTGCAACCAAATTTTAATATCTAGATCTATGCATACAAATACAGGTAATCAGTGATGGCTCAAACCGTAAGAAAGTGTGATTAGTTCGAGTTCAAGCCTTGGCCTTGAGTGTTCACATAAGAACGAAGTCAAAGAAAGAAAAAATTACGAGTGTGTGTGTTCCAGCCTTAACTGAACCATAATAATACAGAGTCTAGATCTAGGTCTGCATCAGGCAATGTTTAGTTTAATAATTTTCATTCTGTTTAAGTTCAATCACTGGCCGTTAAAAGTCGTCAAGTTTAAATTAGTTTAGATCTAAATTCGAATGTAGTTTAGATCTAAATTAGAATGTAAAAAAACATGTGGGCCTAATTAGAGAAGCGTCCCCAAGCAATAATAACTCAGGCCAGCTAAATGATGTGTTGTAAACATTAGAGCATTGCTTTTCGTTGGGCTGAGTTATCCTTACTTTGGGGATGCTTCTCTAATATAGCCAACATGTGTTGTATTAAAACATAGAATAGAAGTGTAGGTGAGTAGCCATTTAATCTCATTTTAGAAAGGAGTTTTCAGCATCGTCAGATCGAAATGTTAACGTAGCCTTTTTTTCTGGCAGAATTCAGATTAATTAAATATGCCACGCCGAACTTCATTGGGAAGAACTACTGCAAACCAAAGACGAAATTGAGTTAACAGACAAAATGCTGTTGAGAAAAAGGAGTTTTCAGCCTCGTCACATCGAAATGTTAACGATACTCTGCTTACTAATTATCATTCTTCAGGTGATACTGTGCGTTCCGTGTAATACTCTGCTTACTAATTCTTTTTTTCAGGTGATACTGTGCATTTCAGGTAGTACTCTGCTTACTAATTCTTTTTTTCAGGTGATACTGTGCGTTTCAGGTAGTACTCTGCTTACTAATTCTTTTTTCAGGTGATACTGTGCGTTTCTTATACAATTACAGAAAATAATGTTTTTATCATAGGGTAATTTGCCGATCCAGTGTAAAAAAATCCACATGTATGCCAACCCGTTCATCGAACGGGCACACAGCTAGTCTTCAAATAAGACAAGAGTGAGAATGTACGAGAGAAACTGGAGGAATGTGCTAATCATAGGAAAAACGAAAAGCTAAAAGCAGAGAGAGAGACAGATAGACAGACAGAGGGGCAGACAGACAGGCAGACAGACAGACAGACAGACAGCGAGAGAGACAGAGAGAGAGGAAAGCTACAACAAGAGGGGTGAGAGAGAGAGCCAAAAAAGCTCATTAAAAGACCGGTAAGAGTTAAGGAAACTGCCCACATGACCACTTATCCACCACTCCAATACTGTTTTCAGTAGTTTTGTTAACAAGCTTTTCGCTCATGTAATAGGCCCTTTACTACGTCGGAGAACACAATTGGTGTCAGAGTTACCGTCTCCAGTTCCCAGTATTGACGTCCCTTGTTCTGCTATCATTGGGCAAAATCTTGTCTTTCCTTCTCCCCAACAGCTACTTTGGACAGCCAGACATTTTCATCGATGAACACACATTCAGAAAAAGGATTACGGTTTATTTTCTTCAGTCAAAAGACTATTATTTGTTTGATTATTTTTAAGATGAATACATGTGTATTCTATAGCCACACATACACGCACTCGCTCTCTCTCTCTCTCTCTGCCCTCCCCCCTCTCTCTCTCCTCTTCTCTCTCTCCTCTTCTCTCTCTCTCTCTCTCTCTCTCTCTCTGCCCCCTTGTTCCTCTCTCTCTCTCTCCCTCTCTCCAAACAGTTGCGTTTTGAAGGGAATAAAGCAGGAAGATCTCTCCCAGTATCGTCGGGAAACTTGCCATGTAAGGTTTTCAGTGCGGGCAAACTGCGCCATTACTCTGAAACGATTGTTATTCAGATTCTAAGTACGTCCTCTCCGAGAGATTTGGCTCTCCCAGAGAGTTGGAACACATAATTATTACGACAAGGATATTCCTTCCTTCTGGTCTGTTTCATCTTTCACTGACAGGGCTATTGTTGTTGTGGTCGTGGTTATTGTTGTGGTTGTGGTTGTGGTTATTTTTGTTGTTGTTGTTCATAGTGAATGGCGATGTTCAATATGGTTCGCAAACACAAAAAATTACTTTGTCCCTTGAGAAGTTGGGCAAATTCACTCGTGTCACAAGACAGTGAAGATTCGTCACTCTGCAGTTTCGGCCTCTTGAATTGCAGTGAACTTTTTTATATGGTCCACGGGCGATTTCTGTTGGTGGGCTTAAATCATGGAACAATATTAGCCTTGACACCAATAAAAGTGAGAACATCATCACATTTAAAAATAAGATTCGAAACTGAATAGTTTGGGACCGTCTTCTTTGAAACTAAATGATGCCCTTTTGGTCTCAGAAGTTTGAGGATGAGAGTAGATTAAGTTTTGTTAATGTGTGTGAATGGGAGCAAAGTGAAATGAGCTTATGTTGATCCTGTTTCAAATTTTAGTTCAGCGCCTTAGAGCACATCATGGATTTGAGCGCTATGCAAGCAGATTATGACTACTATAACCGTTCTTGTCAACAGCATCCGTTCCGCTCCGCTCCTCACAGCTATAGAGGCAAAGCGAGTTTTTCACACGTCATTTTTCTCCAAAAATAGCGGAACGGATGCTGTGGACAAGACCACTTACTTTCCTCGAGGATAGATTACTTGTTGCAGCTGTCGCAGAAAGGGAGCAATGCAGGGCTGAGGTGGGAGCAGTGTCTAAATATATATATGTAATCACAAATGGTTCAGTCAAGAAAACACACACTCTAGTTATTCGCAACGCATTGAAATTCACTTGAAATTGATTTTGACCAAATGGATGACTGAGAATCATTGATCACAAATACTAATAAAAATTTAATAGGACAGGTACAATATACTTACAGAGGGTGTTATGGAGAAGCACAACGTTAATTGCCAGACAATGAGTAAACCAGTGAGGTTCTAAATAAGTAAGAAGCATGAACCCAATCTAACCACAACCACAACAACAACGTCCAAAAACATGAGAACCACTACCACAAACTGTGACCACAGGTACACCAACGTCGTCCAAAATGTGAGAACTATCACCACTAACTGCGACCACAATTACACCGACAATGTCCTTTTTTGAGAACCATCACAAATAATTGTGACCACAGTTACACCAACAAGTCCAGAAATGTGAGGACCATCACCACAGACTATGACCACAGGTACACCAATAACGGTCCACAAAATAAATGTGAGGACCACCATCAATAACTGTGACCACAAGTATATCAATAACGTCCAAAAGTATAAACAGCCACCATCACAGACTCTGGCAACAAGTACACCTTTAACGTCCAACACTGTGAGAACCATCACCACTAACAGCGACCAAATGTACACCAAAAAGTGTGAGAACCATCATCGCAGACTGTAACCACAAGTACACCTGTACTCAAATGTGGGCACCACCATTAGTGGGCAACAGAACTGCATCACTGCACCATTAGTACCTAGTGACGACAGCAAACGGTAGACATAATACCATCAAATATTGATAACAACCACGTCAACTTCATCATCATCATTACCATCATCTTAAAGGTTCAAACCACATAATTATATAATAACGGAGGGTCAGAGAGAACGTCCGACTGTTCTAAACAAAGACACTGGCATAACATGAGACTCAAAGTAATCAAGCTACCTTTAAAAATAGATAGCACATAATCACCAGATTCTGAACCCAGTTTTATTTAAATATTACCGGACATTGTCAACACTCTTTCCCTCTGAACAACGGATTTAAACAAACCAAAACTGTCAGTGTAAGAAAAAAAAAAGAAAGAAAGAAAAGCCAATAACAACACAAATAATACACAATTACTCGTATACCGAAATGAATAACGGCACACAATATTCCATAACATCGTCGAAGAAAATTATCCAGAAAGCAATGTACCATAAAAAGCAAAATTAATGGGTTTTATTTAAAATGAAGCGGGAATGACGTCCAAATTTACACACGGGGTTTATCACAGGGAAGTCTTAGAGTTTGGGGAACTCCGTATGTTTGAGGCTTCATTGATAATTATGAGTTTCCTTTAAGGTGCAGATTACTTACCATTTCTGTGACACGATTCCCTATTGTACTGAAAAAGGCTGCTGAATTTCATTTTCACAAACAAGATAATCATGATCCAGTGTCACGAGAACTATGACAAAAGGCAGAGGCTTGGCTTCCGTCTCTGATGCCTGGAGGTCTTTTTCACGTTCAGCTTCCTGATCCAGTGTCTTCGTTCCAAATGTTTCTGTCGACGATAGATAAATAAATAGACAGACAAACAGACAGACAGACTGGCAGGCAGGCAAGTAGGCAACGCAGACGGGCAAACAGATGTGCAGATAGATAAATAGATAGATAGATAGATAGATAGACAGACAGACAGACAGACAAACAGACAGACAGACAGATATATAGATAGATAGATAGATAGATAGATAGATAGATAGATAGATAGATAGATAGATAGATAGATAGATAGACAGACAGACAGACAGACAGACAGACAGACAGACAGACAGACAGACAGATAGATAGATAGATAGATAGATAGATAGATAGATAGATAGATAGATAGATAGATAGATAGATAGATAGATGGATAGACTTTTTTTTTACCTCAGCCCCTGTAGTTTCCTCTTCTCCCGCACCACCCCTCAACCCCTAAGTCCCTACCAATTGACACGCCACTGGACAAAAATTGTGATATACAAAAAGGTTTCACTGAATCACATGATTCCATTGCGTTTAACAAGTAACCGCGGCATGCACGCAGAATAAGAAAAATAGTAGATTTGTCTCTCTTGAAGAGATTTTAACGGTGTGCCTTGTTGAAGATCATTGCCCAACTTTTGAAACTGTTCTACAGCATTTTTTTCACAACAAATGGCAGCATCATGATGATGAAAAATTACATTTTAGATAAGAACTAAACACCTGGTTGCCCAGTTCTGTCCCGGAGAGTGACCAGTGTAGGTTTCTTTTCTAATCTTTTTGGTCCTTACAGAATCTCGACACACTAAAAAGCATGGACTGGCACGGAAAGGAAATTATTTTGCCGTCTATTTCAAGGCAGCACGGAAATTCGAGGATGTGTGAAAACAAAAGATATAATTGTCTGCACCTCAGGGGCGTTTTTCTGAACATTACTAAGCTAAGTGAGTTGCACAAAGAATTTATACAAGGAAGTATAAAGCGGGTTACTTCAGCGTCAGAATTTTTACTGCAAATCCCATCAAGAACAAAAAAAAAAAAGAAAAAAAACTTAAGTTTTCAAAATGGACTCTGCCATGGCATCAGCATTGTAATCCCCAGCCACTACCACCACCCCTCCCCATGGCTAACTCACTTTCATCCTCTATATTTATCTCCTCCCCCCCCCCTCGCCCCCCCCCCCACCCTTGTTTTTCCATTAAAAAGACTGGCGTATGTAGTGATTTCTTCATATAATTTTACATTGCAGACATTTGACATTATGCGACAGAGCTTTTTCTTCACCGTTTTTTTTTTTTTGCATGCCCCATGACTAAACAATCTATTAAAGTAATGTTTCTTGAAATAGCTGTACAAGACATGTATAAGTTGATAAAATGTGCATTCAAACATTTCGCATCGCACAAAGTATTTGATGTTTTGCTGTTGTTGTTGTTTTTTCACTTTTCCAACGAACATTATGTTATTAAATTACGCTATAGCTATTCAAGATATTGCTCAAGACATTCATAAGGTTGTATTCTGACAGACGTTTTTTGCAGTGTAGTGCATCCCGACACTAGAAATTTTATGTAGCCATCGGATAAAACTAGATGCGACGCATGCACCGATTTTGGGTCCCAATGAGAGATGTAGAGTGTTAGAAGATCGCAGCCCGAGATTTTTACACATCCCCTTTTCTTCTCGTTGTTTTCCTTTCCCCTTCCTCTGAGCCCTCAGAAGGCTGTTTATAGCCCTGAAAAGGTCCCAACATTTGTCTACAGGACAATAAAACGAATAATAATACTAATAATAAAACGCGTGCGATTGCTACAATGTAGTGGTACAGAGCTGGAAAAAAAAAAAAAGAAGGAAAAACTGTTTCACAAAAGCCCTGTGTTAACAACAAGTAACAAGTGATCCATACAATGAATTCTAACAGAAAAAATAAATATTAATAAAAACAAAATCAAATAAATGCAGGCTTTCTCTTTTTTTAAAAAGGGAGGGGGGGGGGGAGGGGAGGAGGTTGGAGAGAAGAATGTGATGCTTCTAATGGGGCCGCCTTCTATCCCATCATTAGGCTGTTATATTCATTCTATGGCCATGCTTCTGCCTAGCACAATAAATGGCTGTCACTATGTGGGCGTACTCTCTCTCGATTCAGAACTCAAAGCGACTGCGGAAGAAAACTATGGACAACAGGTCTTTTTCCGTGTGTGGATGGACTTGCAACTGCTGAGTGGCGTTTTATTTGTTTTATTTTTAAAAAAATACTTTCATCAATTGCTGTTGTTGTTGTTGTTGTTTCTGAGGAAAGTCTTTAACGATTGAAACCCGACGGTTTGTGTTGTCCGTGGCTTGTTCATAGTAGGGTTTCCTTCTGTCATTGTTATATTCCGTCCATCGTCTTGCTTCTTTCTAGTGCAACATGTCGTTATGTGTGTCGACACGATTTCTCCAAACTCCATGTCTTTTGTAGTTTATTGTTACATTTCTTTGTTGTTTGTTCGAACGCTGGGCTTTGGAGATTTTTGTTTGTTTGTTTGTTTTGGCCACTGTTTAACCCGGTTTCCAGGGATTACATAAGCCACACAAAGCTACGCAACTAGAGCTTTAGATAAAAGAAATATCTGCCTTTATAATGAAGGAATCTTTTAATAAGTTTACTCCGACCGTGTGATGTAACCAGATTATTGTATTGACGAGAATACCAAAAGTGGAACGTGTGATTGAAGATGTCGGCAGAGATACAAAAGTTGTACCTAGATGAAATAGATCGAGCAATGAAATGGTAGAGATTAAACTATTAAAGGGAAAAACTTGAAGAAGGATGAAAAAAAATACCACTGTGCAAAGAAATATTTATTAAATAACTTTACAAAATCTAAAGATAAGAAGAAAATTTGAAGTAAGCTTATTTTGTTGAAAAATACTATTTCTTATTACCATCACCATTCCTGTATCTGGAATTAAAATAGTACGGTTAAAAAGTCCCCTTTGTCGGTTCCTCAATCATAGAAAAATGAAATTCAAATTAGTGAACAAAACAGGATAGAGGTAGGCCTAAATTTACTTTTGAAAAGTTACCAGGGTCCTACGGAACGAAAAAGTTGGGAAACCCTGCATTGAAACATATTTTCGTTGGCGGCAACAGGTGCAGTTGCGTACCTCTCCATTTGTTTGGGATTTTTTTTTTTTTCGTTTTGTTTTGTTGGTTTTTTGTTGTTTTTTTCAAAATATGAGAAACAAACTATGAATACAATGAAAAATATGAGTATATTATTTTTTTTAAATCATACTACATGGTCTTATCCACAGTATCCGTTCCGCTATTTTTACGGAAAATGACGCGTGAAAAAACATTCTGCCTCTATAGCTGTGAGGAGCGGAGCGGAACGGATGTTGTGGACAAGTATACAGAGGCAAAGAGTGTTTTATTTTTTTATATTATGTGTCAGTTTCCATAAAATAGACGAGTGGATGCTGTGTACAGGATCACTATGAATATAATGAAAAGCATGGATATATTTTTATCACATTTACGTTGATTGCAAGTTGGCAATGAGAAACACGGAAATCTACCAGCGTTTTTATCTTCACAGTCAGGGCCGGTGGATTTCAAATTTTTCCCCAATAAAATTACGAATTCCCTTTATTTACAGTTCTATGTTAGTTAAAGCTGAAGCCCGAGAACATTTGGTTTGATTTGTAATTTAGTGTATTTTAAACTGCTGGGCTTTGTCACTCTGTTATTTTGGTCATGTGATAACTTTCTAATTTCCTTTGTTTGATTTCATCTTTGGTTTCTTCCATTGTGGTAGGTCTGTATGTGCGCAAATAGTAACCATAATTATTACCTATTTTACTTCGAATAGAACCCAGTACAAAGCTCACTGAGTGCACCATTTACTATGTGCTATTTAATGGCTAAGAAAGATTAAGATAAAATAAGACTCACTTTTTTATTCCGTGACGGAAGTTCACTTTCACAGAGCTTTTAAGAACAACTACGGTGTAGGCTACACGCAACTTATGCATCATTACATCATTACATAAACATAATTATCATAACTCTGTCATGGCATGGAAACCTTAGTCAAATATGACACACGTCTAACTATAATGTCTTGTTGAGGGGAATTGCGGAGAATAAAAAACGATCTTTACTTAGTGCGGCATATTATTTCTCTGACAGTGATTGACGGGCTGCTGTTAGCTAGGCATAAAATCTGTATTTACCCAACAAAATTTAGAAGAAATGGGTGACCCCATCTGAAAACGTTACCAGGTATTGAGAGCAAAAACGTAAGAATTGCAGTGAAATTGTATTTTTAAGTGACGCACGATTATTTTTATGTAAATGTTGTTCAGCAAGTAATATTTAAGTAAAAAAAAAAAAAAGAAAGAAAGAGAGGACAGAAAGAAAGAAAAAAGAAAGAAAGCAAGAAAAAAATCAAATTCAAGCTGGTCACAAGACAATACAGTATTCGAGATAACAATCTCTTGTGTTCCAATTAATCATGTTTAATTCATAATGGGGTGAAAAGTAATACCCAAGGTGCGTATTGTGGTTCTGATACCATCGTGCATTGTCAATCGGTATTCTTTTAAACGACGCGATAAGACCTTTTTTTTTTCTGCTGTATTGGTGATTTTAAAGCAAGGCCAGAAATAAAGAAAATATCCACGAATGGCAGTATCTGGTAAAATGAAACTTATTTAGATACTTCCATTTTGCCCCCCCCCCCCCAAAAAAAAGGTATCCAGCATAATTGCATGTTTCTCTCCGTTTTAGGTTTGTTTTTTGTGTTTGTTTGGTGCTTTGTTTATTAGGTATCTCACAAAAATAAGAAAGAAAGAAAGAAAGAAAGAAAGAAAGACCAGTATGTTTACGTAATCAATACTGTAAGCCCTGCCTCATCATATTACAATGGAGTAACATAAAACATTGTGTAGTAATAAATATCAGGACCGATTTTTGCTGCTAAACTCACCGAGTTTGTCCGTTTTCCCGTGTTCTCATTGTTTTATTTTAGGTCAATTTTCTTCAAAATATCTCGAGTTCAACATGAAAGTGAAATCCTTTCTTGAAGTCTGATTACACTTTATATAATTACATGGATATTATGCATCAACTGGTAGAAAGCAAATCTAATATTACTAATGGAATTTTATTCTTTTTTTTTTTTTAATTCTGTTTCAGTAATTGGAAAGACTAAATATCGCCGAAATCGAGCGTACGTCTCTTTTTAGATGTCCCCTTGTGGCTTTTTTTTTTCTCACGTCATAATTATAGCAGCAACTAATCTCTTTAATGGTCGGGATAAGGAGGGGCAGTTTTGAGGGTTCAGTGAAATACCATTAGTGGGGAACGAGTAAGGCTTTTTTTTTCTGTTTATTTTTTTTAGGGGGGGGGGGTGGGGGGTGGGGGGGGGGTTGTCTTAATATACTATTCTTCCTTCACAAACTACGTCGAGAAAAGCTGTCAATTTGATAATGCCAATATCGAATATTCTAGTATTAACTGAAGCCGGTCTCTTCTCTGCCTTTTCCTTCATTCCCCTATTGCTTCAGCAAACTGCTCAGTTCCCATTCAAATTAAGATCTTTATTTTTCATCCTAGTGTTTTTGTTATGTTTTTGTTATGTTTTGTTGTGTTTTTGCGGTGAAATAAAAACAAAATCCCTGAACTTGTGTTTCCTCTTGGACAAAATTGTCCAGTTTAGCAACAACAAAACAATGAAAAACACTTTTAAAAAACGTTGATTTGAATTCTCGTGTTTTACGATAATAAAAATGATTTGAAGTTTTGTGAGAAATTAGAAACGTGTGCTGAATAGAAGGGAAAATTTGTGCCTGGATTTCAGAAAGTATTTTGGACTCGGAGTTCAAAAACTGGAATTTGTTTCTAGGAATATATGAAAACAAACATACAAACACATACTGCCACATAGTTGTTCAGTACAACCCTAACAGTAATCTTAGGCTGTAGCTAGTGTCGCGTTATTAGTATTTTACAATAATAAGTGGTAACAATAGGTATAAGATTTTTGCAACTTGAAATTCTGCATGGTTCTGGGAGTAAAGAAATATGCACAATCACATTATGATATAATGGATACATTGGATAGAAAACGTTATTATTCTGCTCCTCATGTGTATAGCCAAGACACACAAACACACACTGACATAGCCAGTCAGATTAACCTGTCAGTGATCTTAGGCTATACCCAATGTCGCATTATGGTTACTTTGCTATGACGAATAGTAACTATAGGTATAACATTTGCAACGTGAAATTCTGCCCTGGTCTGGAAAAAAAAAATGAGTAAAGTGTGTTTAGGTCTGTATTTTAGGTCTGTATTTTAGGTCTGTATTTTAGGTCTGTATTTTAGGTCTGTATTTTAGGTCTGTATTTTAGGTCTGTATTTTAGGTCTGTATTTTAGGTCTGTATTTTAGGTCTGTATTTTAGGTCTGTATTTTAGGTCTGTATTTTAGGTCTGTATTTTAGGTCTGTATTTTAGGTCTGTATTTTAGGTCTGTATTTTAGGTCTGTATTTTAGGTCTGTATTTTAGGTCTGTATTTTAGGTCTGTATTTTAGGTCTGTATTTTAGGAGGTTTCGCTGCTCTTGCCATTTACACCTCACTTTTCTTGTTTTTACTCTTCTTGTTCTTGTTTGTGTGAATTTTTGTGGTACGGATTAGGTTTTTTTTAGACTTTTGCCCACGCACCAGCCTTGTTCGGTCTGCTCTTCTCGACTTTCAACGGCCAAGGTGTTTTCCACGGGCCCAACATGCACAACCCTTCGAATTTTTCGTATTTATCTGAGAAGACTACGTGCTCCAACCTAGTACCTTCGGAACGAGAGGGGAGCACCTTGCCTCTAGAAAAACGTGTTCCCAACATGTTCCGTGTAAAGTTACATGCACACAACGTAATATAAGGGACACACTGGATGAGAAACGTTCCTGCTCTCCTCCTCTTGCATATAGCCAAGGTGTTTCTGTGGATTCGGTGAATCGGACAAGATTCACATTTGCAATTAGATGGAAGCAATAATTCAAAGTCAGTGGGGAGGATAACCTACTTGGCATGCATCTCTGGTGCATGTTGCCGTGTTCTGAGTACGAAATGTTGTGTATCAGTGGGGTAGACGTATTGTGTGTACACTTTTTTATACGAGTATAGTAGTGAATGTAAAGTTCATGTTAATGTGGTAAAAATGCAGGGGCTTTGTCAAATATTTTAATCGTAAGTGGTTAGTGGTTACAGGCAGCCTCAGCTCAGCCTCTATACCAGCAATTCTCAACCTTTGTAAGCAGTCGCCCCCTTGGGCTCCAATTTTCTTTACATTTTTGGTAATCATTTATGGACAAAATTTATAATTTCAGATTTTTTTAAAAATCATAATTTAAATAAAAAATGTGCTCAAATCCAGAATCACCAAATATACCCCCCCCCCCCCCCCGTAGGCAAAATTTACGCCAGGCTGGGAATCCCCATAAAAGGTCAGCCTTTATATTGTACAAACCCCACCCCAACCCTTCCCGACCTTAGCCTATTATAATGACCTTCTTCAAGTAAGGAGAATGAGACGCTGTAGCTAGTGCCTCATTGAGATAATATTCTCATAATCTCAGAAATTTCAATTACCAAAAAAATGCCATTCCTATAATTATTATAACCATCATATTCCTCTTTGCATACAAAAATTCCCAATTTCATAGGAAATGGGGGGAGAAAGTCAAGCGTAAAAAAAATCCAGTGAGGATAAAAATCATGTGTTTTTTTTTAAAAAAAACATCCATCTAGGGGATTAGTTCACAACCGGGGTTGGAGGGTTGGGTCTGCCTCCGATTACGATTACATTGAGAATGACTACAGCACACTGTGTAGTCTAGGCATGACTATGTGAACTTAATAATATCATTAACAAGACTTCCTTTGTCACGTAATGAAGCATGCTAGCATCAGGGGACCACAGGTCTTGTTTGTTTTGTCTCCATTTTCTGAAAAACTGGAGATTTTTTTGTATGCAGAGGATGTATACCAAATGTACACTTTGACACGTGTATAAAAAATTAATGCTTTGTGACATTAATTAAGCTGTTCCACATTTCCGGTTTATTCTAACTCATTGTCATAATAACTAAAGCCGCAAACGTCTAACGTCGAATTTCTCAGTTGTGCAAAAAGTGGAGTTGGAACAAATAAGAACTAAGGTCGCGATGTTCTGATCCTTCGTTTTTTAAAGATTGAAGACATTGCTGGGAAATTCCTTCTGACCACAAAAATATAAGCTCTAGTCTTCAATCATTTTGCTATGAATTTTGAGTGGCTGCTGATTGGCAATCAGCGGTTGTTGGGCTGGATGCGTGGGAGATGATTACTAGATCTATAGTTCTGATCTACTTCGTTGTAAAGTGAAAATAATAAGTTTTTATTGGTGGGAGTGACTAGCTGAATCATTTCAAAAAGAGAATAAACATTCAGCCTCCTTATGCTTTCATGGTTTCTTTTAAGCTGCACAACGTGTAAAGGTCCTAATCTTACAAAAGAGGGGCACACGAAAAATATTTTATAGGAAACGTATTCCTTAACTCCTACTTCATCTTCATTCCCTCTCTCCCTGTCTTTCTCTCTGTCTCTCGCTCTCTGTCTGTCTGTCTCTTGTCTGTCGGTCTCTCTGTCTCTCCCTGTCTTTCTCTCTCTCCTCTGTGAAGTTATGTGTCTGTGTGTCTCTCACCTTTGTGAGTATGTGTGTGTGTACGTGTGTGTCTTTCTCTCCTGTGTGAGTGTCTGTGTGTGTCTCTGTTTCTCTATCTGCCTGTCAATATCTCTCTCTTTCTCTCTCTCTGTTCTCTTTCTCTCTCTCTCTCTCTCGTTCTCTTTATCTCTCTCTGTTCTCTTTCTCTCTCTCTCTTTCTGTGTCTCTCGGTCTCTCTTCCTCTGTCTGTCGGACTTCTGTCTGTCTGTGTCTCTCTCTCTCTCTCTCTCTCTCTCTCTCTCTCTCTCTCTCTCTCTCTCTCTCTCTCTCTCTCCCTTCCCCTTCTTTTCCTGCTCCTCAGCTCTCTTCATCTTTGTTTGTTGTTGTTGTTCTGCTTCCTCTTTCACCATTAACATCCATGCTCCCTTGCGTGATTCCAGCCTCCTATGCCACCCCCCCCCCCTTCCTCCTCCTCCTCACCATAAGCCTGCAAGGAAGTTACCTAACTACCACCATAGATAAATAATATCCGTGACTACCACTACTGTTACCATCTTCAACCTTCTCACTAAACTATTGTGTAATTGAGTTTGACGGGCTGTAGCTACCCGCAAGGAAATTCTCCAGTATGTGTCTAATCGGGTGCGCAGGACAACAGGACATGTCCTGCATCCCAAATATTCACCCAGGGCCATATTTAGACCATGGAGGCCGAGTGGGAGACGTACGGCTCTACGGGTCTCTCATACATAGAAATCGTCTGGTATATACCATATTGTTGTATTTTTCGCGTGCATGTTTCATTGTTTGCCTTTTCTAGAAAATAAGGGTTGAAGCTTGGTCGGCAAAAGGGCTAAAATTGCATAAAACACCAGGTCACAAACACGTATCTCGAAACATTTTTAACCGATTTGAATAACATTTATACGCAATGAAATTGAGAGTGAGAGAACTACTTTCATGACAAAGCCTCAAAATCGGCAAAATGTTGCATACAACAATAATATCGCAAATACCTCTCGAAATTAAAAATACATGGCAAATCATCAAATTTACACATCGAAGTCTATCTAATTATTGTTATATTTGTATAGAAAGGTGAAATGATTTATATATCTGAAGTAAATACCAGTCTGTGTACAGTCATGTAAATACATGCCAGCAAAACTTCAAGTGCATATTTAGGTAAGACAAATTACAAGGAGATTAGCTATGCTGCTATGTAACTCTTACGTTTCGACCGATAATTTGTATTTGTATTTGTATTTGTATTTGTATAACTCTTTAATCCCATTTGGGAAATTTTGCCTTTGTGCCATTGCAGCCCAGTTATAACTGGAGCAGGCACGTCGTCGCCACAGTGCAGCGCCGGTCGGCGTTTTTTTTTTTTTTTGGGGGGGGGGGAGATGAGGGGGGAGGGGGAGGGACTGGTAGAGATGAATTTAATTTAATTTTGCCCGGGCAGCGGCCTGTTCGGCCTGCTCTTTACGATTTCCAACTGCCAAGGTATCTTTAACGTGCGCAACGTGCACACGGGCCCTCCGAATTTTTTCGTCCTTATCCGAGAAGACTAGGTACTCGATCCTACCCCTCAATAGAATCAGGGACACGAAAATATGAGAAAAATCCCAAACTTCCAACATGCCTGCACGGCCCGGGTTTCGAACCCGGGACCCTTGGCACGAGAGGCGAGCACCTTGCCTCTAGACCACCTTGTCCAGCTCAACAGTTTACACACAACAAAGTTAAAACTCAGCATTATTGTTACTGTATTGTGAGGGGAGGTGCGTTCTGGCCGGTAGGGGATGAGAAAAGGTGGGGGATTGGGGGGGGGGGGGTCCATCAAAAGCAAGACTTGCGCTAAGTTAGAGCAGTGGTCCTCAACTATTTTTTGCAGGTCATCACCACGCTGTTAGGCTCCAAAGCTCCAAGTTTTCTTTCATCGCCCCTCCTTCTCCCTCCTATCCCCCCCCCCCCGAAAAAAAACAACAACCCATACTCAAACCTAGCAGATACATGTCACACAGAAGACAGACTGCAACCAAACTACGATGTATGTTCAGTTTTTCAAAGAGAACACGTCCACACGATAAAACGGCCGTATAGTGCCATCGAAAAGCAAGATGGACAGATACAACAGAATGATAGGCCAGAAGACCCTGCCGCGACAGTACACCAGTCCTACTGTACCATCCACTCGAAAGTAGGGTGCGTTAATTTTGCGGTTAAAATGAAAACTTCCAAATGCAAATTCTTGTAATGTGGATCTCGAACAGCATTATAGCATACATTAGAAAATGTATTTTGACATAACATTACAACATAACATGTGAAGAAACTGCAACTGCACGTTTTCTTGTCTGGTTACAAGTTTCGAACGTTCAATTTTCAGCTGAACTTACCTTCTCATGTTGCTTCGCATCCACCGGAAATTTTTCTTGCTTCTGCCACATTGATAAAAATTGATACTGTTTGCTCTCTTCTCTATGTGTGCTGCAATATTACTCCTCATTTTCACTTTCACTTTTTTTTTATTATGTCAAGTATTCTTTGAATTCATACAATCTTTTTTTTTTTTTTTTAAATAAATTCTTTTTTCTTCTCTTTTGCTGCCATCATTTTCTGTACAAAGCATATAATATTGTAATAAATTACATGTGTTAATATCATTATCATTTTCTTTTATAATTCCTTGATTCTTTATTCATATCTAATTCCAATAATGTTTTATTATTATTACGCACGTTACACAAGAGCATGAGTTAAATTGCCTCTTTGCATCTCAATTTACCTTATTCTATCTCATGTTACCGCGTCCTTCATTTTTTGACATCAATTTGATTAGTTTACATTGTTTTTCAGAGTTTTTTGTTAATTTTTTTGTCATTTATTTTTATTTAATTGAGATATGCCAGCGATTTGATGTTTTTTGTGATTCATAAATATAATATTATTGTTGCAGTAGGCTGAGAACTTTTCTTTTTTTTTTGGTGCTTCTTTGTGTTTAACTGATGTAAAGAGCTTGGAGCAGTTAGAGCCTGGTTGTTAAAGGAATGGAGAGTTATTTAAATCTTTGTGTTATTATTAACACTATAACTCATAATAAGAACATTGCTCACTATTTATTTCAAAGAGACGTATATAATGGCAAAAGAGAAATGTCAGCCAATAGAACTGTATAAATTTTCTCCAATAGAATAGAATCCGAACAGACAGACTTTCATCCTTGTCGACCAACTCTCAGCAGATAAAGTAGACTTGTTCTTGTTTTTTATTTTTATTGATCATTTGGATTTTTTTTTTTTTTAATTCTGTGTCAATTTTTTCGTTTTTGTTGTTGCTTTTGCCTGACGAAGATCCATCAGGTCCGAAAGCTGGTTTCCTTTTTTTTTCTAATTCTTTCATGATTCATTGTATCGTTTCCTTTGTTGATTTTAACTGAGAGCATTGCAAGATACAACCTTATTTCCATTTGTTTGTTTTTTCCTTTTTGCCATGTTCTTAAAGAAATACTGTATGCACAGAATTTTGATTCCTTTCAGATATTAAGCGAAAAAAAAATGTCTTTCTATGTTTACAGTCTTAACGATTTATTTTGAAAATATAAGACCTGTGAAAATATATATTATTATGGTATTGAATAGAATAGGACACTTGGGACCATGGGATAATTGGAGACCGCGATATAGCTTTGTTAAATCAACAACACAGTGTCGGTGATGCTGAGCCAATAATGCATTCGTGGGCTTGTAAGTGTCAATTACGAGGACATAAAACGCAGATTTCTATCCTCAAATCATGTTTTCGTTCAGACAAAAGCGTTTTTCGGGTAATTTTGTTTGTAAATTGCTTTTGCCAAGCTCTGGAACGGATGTGGTATATTTATGGAATTGCTGGACAAAGAATGCATTGATCGTGTTCTAACACAAATTGGGCAGTTATCTTTTGTTCTGGTTTCGATATAATTTAGGCTAATCGGCAGTTTTTTAACGCAGTTTGTTGACCCGTCGGGCTGATGTTTTGTAAAGATTTTGCTAATGAAAACGTTCGCTTCAATTTCCTGTCAATTTGTACGGGATGCTAGATGTGTTCGTTTTTGTATGTATGTGTCAGGCTCTTGGCATAATTTTCATTTCCGTAGTTTGATGAAGTTGGATTATTGTTGTTGTTTGCTGTTGTTGTAGTAGTTATTGTTAAGTTTTGTGTGTATAGGTTTATGTGCGCATATGTTTGTTTTTTTGTTTGTAAGTGACTGTATGTATGTTTGTATGTGGGTATATTTTTGTCTTTATGTTTCTGTGTGTGTGCTTGCATGTGTGCACGCGCGTGCTTGCGTGTGTATTTGGCATAATCTTCATGTCCGTAATTGGATGAATTTGGCTTCTTTTTGTTATTGTTGTTGTTGTTGTTGTCGTCGTCGTTGTCGTTGTTGCTGCTGCTGCTGCTGCTGTTGCTTTTGTATTTATTGTTTAAGCCTGTTTTTTTTAATCAAGGCAAAAAGTGAACAATTTTATAAGTAAATCAGAAGCCTGGGCGACCGAGGGAACGCCATCGATTACGGATATTTATGGGATTCTTTGCTATCTTGTCTTTACCAGTCGGCCTAGGATATTACATTAGTCCCGACCTACGAACGTCTGTACCGTCTAGATTTTCTGAAAAACTGGACGACTTTTAGTATGTAGAAGAGGTATAGAAAATATACACTCTGACACCAGTTCAGAATAATATATTGTGGCACTTATCAAGCTGTTTCATAGTTCCCGTTTACTCTTAACTCCTATATAATACCGGTACTGAAGCCGAAAACGTGCAATTTCTCAGTTGTGCAAAAAGTGGAGTTGGAACAAAGCAAAATCTAAAGTTGCAAAACAGAATCTGCACAAGGATTTAGGTTAGTAATAAGTATGAGTGCCAAGATGTGTTAAAAAAATATATGAATGTATGGGTAATTCTGTCTCAAACTTAACAGCTCTCCGGGTCTGAATACGAAACATATAGAAAGTGTACCCAAATATACCGTGAATGGTGCAAAGTGGCCGTTATTTATCTTGCCGACGAGTCGTAAAACCCAAACTTAAAAACTCAAATAAAATTAAATAAATCCATGTAGTTCAGTGTTTGAAAAGGCTGCCAAAAAATTATAAATAGGCGGTGAAATCTTGCTGGAGGAGCAAAGAGAAGTAACCACGAGTTTATGAAGTCGTATCTAATTTTCATGGGTTATCTAACTTGAGCAAGCTCGAGGAATGTTGCGATTGGATGGCGATATTGACTGTTTCGTCCATACCGACAATCACAAAATATTGACAGTGTTGTTTAGCCATATACTGGGGATTGCTGGTGGTTGTTGTTGTTGCTGTTGTTGTTGAGAAAACTGGCTTCGATTTTGCCCCCTATGAAAGTGTGATTGAAATTGTAGGTTAAGAAAGAGAAAATGATTTTGGCATTCACATAAATTATCGAACTTCATGAGTTATCCATGATATCAAAATAATACTGAGCTGCCATCCTGTGTGTTGGGTACCGCCCTAAATTAATGTCGAATAATTGGCGATTCGAAAATTGGTTTTAACTTGCGCCTTTTCATATTTTTTTTTCATTGTGAAGTAAACTGGTAAAAAATATTATTACACATAAAATTCTTGAAGCTCTATTGCTTCGGCGTCTAATGGAAGCCCCGCGTTCGATGGCAAGATAAAGTAGTAGTAGGTAGTCCAAACTGATTTTTGCTTTTTATCACAACTCACCAGTTATTGTCTAATCTGATGGAGCTTGCTTTTCTAAGAATTTTGATGCCAAATTTGTCATTCTTAAAGGGGTTTGAAAGTTATGGCATTTTCAAAAGTGAAAAAAACGCCTCAAACTTGCTACCTTTTGCAAATTGCACAATAGTCCAACTTTGACCGCCCATAAAATGACTGTAGCATTAAAAATTCTCAATTTGCTCATATTTTTTCGAGGATTACAAATATAGTAAACTGAAGGCATTTAATTTTACTTTAGTCATCAAACTTCATCCGATATCAATTGTGTGTGAACTCTTACTAGGGAGACAATAATAATTTTAATTTTTTTAGTTGAAACGGAGGTCAGCCGTGTCACCATTGTCTTAGCATCGAGTGTCCAGGTGACGAAATTAAACATTGGGTGGTCTATAAAAACAGTCGGCGTTTCGCGCCGAAACATGCCCTAGGTTTTGGCACACCCTGAAAGGCTGAGGTTCATTTGCGTATAATTTTGATGGTAGAGGATAGGTGGATCCCGGGGATCTGTATAAGATAGGTGGACCCCGGACAGCTTTCATTGGTCCGGGGGTCCACCTATCCTAAAACGCCTATATTTCGCTAGGTAGGCCCCGGGGTCCACCTAGCGAAATAAGTAGGTTCAAGGATAGGTGGACCCCGGACTGGGTTCATTGTAGTGAAATGTTTTAGGATAGTAGTTCTTAAAAGTGGTGTGTTCCCTAAGAGTGATGTCGCAAAAAGAAAAATTCTGTTGTAATTCAGCAACAAATTCCAGTCATAAGTTAAGTACTTATCTGGCGGTACCAGAAACTTGGCATTTAAGGGGGACCACACAGAGAAAACCTCTCCAAGCCATACTTTTAACAGCCGCGCTATCAGCAGCTTAAGCTTTGGGAAGTGCCTGCTTGACCCCACATAGAGAACGCTGATATTCGAGGCCGTTTATTACAGTTGGCTCTGAAAGCTACTAGAGATTAATGTTTATAGTTTATGAAAATGGATTCGTCATCTGACGAAGAGTTCTTTCCAATGGACAGTCTGTTTCCTAAATTAATCAGCCCGAAAACCAGATGTGGAGTTCACTACATCAACAAAGAGCGGGCATCTCTTGGTGAATACCATCATTTGTTCAGACAACTTAAGTCCTACCCTGATAGGTTTTATGCCTACATGAGGATGACCATGATTGGAAACATTTGGGTACATCCTCAACAAGATTGAGTACCGCTTGATGAAGACTTGGTGCAACTGGCAACATCAAACTTGTGAAAACTAGCCACAGACAGCTTTGGACGGCCTCGGAAAGAATGTAGTTTCGATTCTGCGAAAAACGTCAGTGCCACTCCGCGCTGACGCATGCTCAATCAGTCAATGACAACTTCGTCTATGTGGGACGCAACGGTTTTCATTAGGGGATTCTTTTAATTTCACAGCCCCGGGCAGTGCGCTTGCGTGGGCGTAAGCGAACGGCTTTCTCTATGTGGTGGCCCTTACGCCTTAGTCCACTCAGTCAACCGCCGCACCACGGAGGTATGATCTCACTCTCAGCCAATGTAGGCCTACTTGTGTGTACATTGATTGCCAACGGCTACCCCAGCCCCTTTTCGCCGGATTATTTAAGTCAAATCTGACTACCGCCCACTGATACAAACTGACTAGACCCCGAACCCCCCCCCCCTCCCCCCAACAAAACATGTACAACTACATGATGTAGATCTAGATCTATCGACATCCATGCCGCCATTAGAATGTTTTGTTTTCTTACCCTGGCCTAACTTGGCTTTTCATTGGTCCGGGGTCCACCTATCCTAAAACTACAACGCCTAAATTTCGCTAGGTACACCCCGGGGTCCACCTATCCACTCCGAATATTGATCCTGATCTATTGAATTTTCACGATCAACAAACGATTTTTAAAGGAATTTCAGCTTAAAACATGATGATACATTGAATTAAACTTCATTTATCTGGCTTTCTTTGTGTTATTTTCAAATCAACCCTTTAAGCCAGAATAAATTCGGTATCAAAATTCTTGGAAAAAGCAGGCTCCATCTGATTAGACAGTAACTGGTGAGATATGAATTATCATACATATTACATGTAAAGTAAAAATCAGTTTGGACTACTGTAATTCCTTGAAGTTGAAGCAAAAATTTCACTTTTTTTCATCAAATATTTTCGAGTAGGCCTACAGATTTGAAATCAGCGACCCAAAATTAGGTAAATGCGTGAGGCTAGGCGTTTTAACGTTTATCGCTTTATAAAGAGTTTTTGTTTGAAAATTATTAATGTTTGGTCATTTCAAAACGGGCGACCGACACTTTTGGTGTGAATACGCTATTCGCCGTGTATGTCAACCAGTGCGCACAGGAAATGTAGTCCTACATACTAGTCAATAAAAAAAAAAATGTTTGGAGACTACTTCAGAGAATGTAATCATACTTGTATTATTTAATATTAAGACATGCCAAGTTTCATATGTATTTGCCACGCGTTTTCATTTGGGAAGAGCATTTTTGTGCACACTCCGACAACTAAAAATTGGTGACACCTCAAGGTGAATGAGCTAGTGTGAATGAATCTCCGTGACATGTGTGGCCATGTGATGTAAGATACTAAGAAGTTAGGCTGAAACCCATATATCAGACACCGAGATTAAACCGAAACGACACCAAGATGAAACGAATCGTGCCAATGCAAATTTTACCGAGTAACATGAAAGAACGAAGCATCGAAGGTCAACGAAGCATCGAACGTCAACGAAGCATCGAACGACAACGAAGCAAGAACGTCAACGAAGCATCGGACGTCAACGAAGAATGGAAAGACGACGAAACGAACCGACAAGACCAGCACCAATACCGACACGCACTTCACGACCATGTCAGATATTGGATTTTCAACCCGAAAGCCTACAATTCGTTCCTTGACATAAAAAAACAAACATTCAGAAACTGCACAGACAAACGTACATGAAGCACGACAACAACAAGAAAAACCCTTTACCTCGCATCCAGAAATATGATGATTACACGGGCTCATGTTGGGCCTACATATTTCTGGAATAAGATTTGGATGAAAATAGCAAAATTTTAATCGAAGTAAAAACATTGCAGTGTGGGGCTCTCGGTAAAAGTATGTAAAGTTAGATTTCGGCATTTTTATTTTAATTATTTTTTTTTACTCTCCAGCCACCCCCCCCCCTCCCCTTTGTACGTTTTACAAACGCTTGGCTTTAAAATCCCCCCCCCCCCCTCCTCGGAGCATTTAGCCATTAAAAGGTTGAACGTCCATGACAAAGCCTTGACATTTTGAAGCTTTTAATGCTTACCGTAGTTTGCAAACGTGTTTTCGCCGGTTTCATGAGAAATCGCCTGTATCTGCTTTGTTTTATACTTGATTTATAGGAACAAAAAACCAAATATTTTTTAATTCAATGTCGTAGTTGAAAGACGCAGGCCTGCGTACCGCTTCACAAAATCACTGTCACCCGCAAGTAGGCTATGCTTTTCATAAGCTCTGTCTTGAGTTTGATTTCGAGTTCGGTTTTAACTGCGCTTTAGCACAACAATGGCCACTTTGCGCATTTCACGTTGTTTTGTTTTCTTTTTCTCTCGGTATCTTATTTTGGGTTAGCTTCAGCTTTTCATATGTTGGGTGCACCCCCCTCACCCCCCCCCCCACCCCCACCCCCACACGCCTCCCCTCCTCGACTGTACGTATTTTATGGATGGCTCCTTAGGATGAATACAACAACAAAATAATTGAAGTGAAAATATGGCGGCATTGAGGAACAGCCAGCGCTCTGAGTCTTGTCTTCTCTGCCAGTAGTCTGTGAGTTCATGGTCTCTTTCGCTGGGTGGAACTGGGTTTGTCCATCCACTATGACCTTTCTCAGCCCAGAATGACGAGGGTCCTATCTGACTCTGAAAACATATGTCGGAGAGAACATTCTAAGCAGTGACCCCTCTAAGCTGTGGGCGTTTCGCCGAGCACACATGTTTTGCAACTAACGCAGACAGGAAATTAATGAGCACACAAGAGGTTAGTTACCTAAAACAATGTGCAAAATAATTAAAAACTAAAAGTGGTTCAGTGGTATAGAATAAAATCTTTACTCAATACTTTACCTTGTAGATTGCAATCCTATTTGTATTCAGTTAAAACAGGCCAATGCAAATTTTATTCGCAATGACAAGTGGAGTCAAAATTATACGGGTCACAATTTCAAGTTTACATTTGCACAAATATTCAATGCACGCATACTTTGGGGGGGGGGGGGGGGGGAATTCACACTCGCCAAAAATTTGAGAGAATCTAGATTCTCAGATCACGATTTGTTCATGCTAATTAGTAAATAATAATAATAATTAACACAGGTAATGGTTTAATTATATATCAAACATTTGAAATTACGACAGTCACATCCATGGAAATGACAGGGCGTCTAAAAAAAAAGCATGTACACATCACTGAACTGCATAATGTTTGCAACTCTACTGGACTGCTTTGTCATCAGTGTCTGACTTAAAACGGCTATCGATTTCAACACATGCTATGTCTCAAAACAATTCCACGTCTGTCTTCTTTAATTTGAATGATAAATATTGGTTGTACTTTAATTAACACTGAATTCAAATTTCAAATTGTGTATACATTTTTTTGTGAGACACCCTCTAATTTCACAGCACAAGGCAGACTATACAATCATGGCACCTGCCGCTGGCGAGGGACAATGTATTACGAATAAACTGTATTTCAGAAAGTTCTATCAGCTAACTATAGTATAATCTGAATTTATTTAAATGTCCTAAATGTGGTACGACATCATCTGCGTTTCACTTTTATCTGTAGAAAAGAATAGATCTGGCGCAGAGCTCACTGAGTTAAGACTGTTTTGCCTCAGTTTTGTATTCTATGCATTTAATCGACTCCTCGTGCATCAACAGGCCTGAAACAATTCTGTTTCCCTAGTTAGTTCAAGAAAAGTTAAAGTCTGAGACAAGACCGATGCAAAATAGTCTTGACTCGTCGCCCCATGAGCTTTTGTTGGTGTCCCCACGCAATGAAAACATACCTGCCGTATCACCGACCGTGCATGATGTTTGTGTGTGTGTGTGTGTGTGTGTGTGTGTGTTGGCCTGTGGGCTGTCTCGCTGAATCCCTGTGCTGTCCAAATCATTCAATACTTGCATCTTCATCGGGGTTAAAATTTGAGTCATCTGAAGTCATGATTTGCAGGAAGTCCAGCATTGCTCGCTCCAATGGTCACCAAAAAGACAAGAAAAAAAAAACAAGGAAAAATAAGTGGGGAAAGCTGGCCATGACCAAAGCTTTCCAACGAAAATGGTCGATCGATGGGTAGATACAAAGTGGGCCAAATTACCTGACCCTATTTTTATATTGCATTAACAGTTATAATTATTACAAAAAAAGACATATGAATAAAACCTGATATCAAGGGGGGAAAAAATGGCCCATCAGTGGTGACGCATGAGAACAAATTTAAAAAATCAAATTTCTTACACGGTGTGCTTACTTTGAACTCTTCACCAAGAACACAAGTCCTATGTATTATTGTGAAAACTGATATAGGGAAAGAGAGAGATGGCTAAGCCACGCTTTTAATCTCGTTCAACAGTGTATAATATTATTATTATGCATAGAAGTAGGAAGTACTTCGTACTGCACTGTAACCCTACTGCCCTTATGCCTAGGTATGAAAAGCTCTCTCTCCCCCCCCCCCCTCTCTCGCTCTCTCTCTCTCTCTCTCTTCCCTCTTTATTTTTTTGCTTGTCTGTGGAGTATTAATAACTTTATAGACCTCTTTTTTTTTAATCAAACACTCAAATAAGCCTATGAACAAAAAACAAAAAAAGAACCAACCAAAAAAAAAATATAATTATTATATATTCCTAACTTCTTTGTATGGGGTTGACTTTCAGTTTTCTCTGTGTGCAGGATCAGCGTTATACTTATAGGTGCTTTATTATCAGAACCGACTAGCAGCACGTTTACCGTACGCTTCCTGTCTAGGGGGACACTGTGGTTACTACAACACACTTTACATTTTCCTGATCATCACAAAACTTCACCGGCTCACATTTTTATTTATTTATTATTTAGTTATTCATTATTATTTGGTGTTAGTTGTCAGGTACAAAATTATTGTTTCGTTGGTTGCATTTTCACACTATCTCGACATTCCAATAATTTCTTCACGATATTAAATTACTGAAAACACAAAATCAGCTTATTTGTTGGAGCCGTGGAAACGACTGGAACGAGTTTGCTTTGTAACCTTCTGAAACTTTATATAATCACATAAACTGACGTAGGCAGAATGAATGAATGGGCATTTTGTAAAAGGTATGTTAAGTTAGTGTGATCGATCTTCCATGCATTTGGTCACGTAGACGAACAGGTCCTGACTTCTTCCTAAAGCGACATGAGAATTAGGGCCAGGTTCTTTCCTGGTACCATACGCGGATGTAAACCTTCACTGAGATGGCTCTGGAAAACAGGTCTGCCTCAAGGATTATGTAAGAACGGTATCATGATTTTAATGCACGGAACAGCTGCGCAAGACCTATCTTGGGAGTCCTCAAGCATGACGTCACTAGCTGCGTGAACGAGAAAACCCTGTCCTAAACTGTTCATAATCAATTCGGGTGTAAGCGCTTGAAACCCGACCAAACAAACGGTACAGCGGTTTGTTTCCCTAATCTAGCCACAACCAGGAACGGAAACTACTGTAGTATTGATCTTTGCTGTAATATTCAGCATTACTGTTTACCACTAATGCAGTGTTTACGGCCTTTACTTATTACAAGCCAATATTTGAATTTGCTCACAAAATTTAATTCCAGTATCAATGTCATCAATCATGGCACATCTACATCTGTAATCTCTGAACTTTGCTATTCCCCTATATTTGGGGAAATCATAAATCCTGCCCCCCCCCCCCCCCAAATCATGTACAACTGATGTTAAGAATGTGCATACATTTCTGGATTTAGTCTCCCTTCCTTTTTCTTTTTATGAATGACATCAGAACAAAAACATAATTGCAGACCCGGTCGCAATGACGTGTACACTGCAAGCAAACACAGCCCATATTAAACAACTCCAATATGATTGGCGATGAGGCGCCGAAGTTTGACATCTTCTTCAAGATGTAAGCTAAACCTCATTAGACGCGAAGGTGTATTGGTAAGCAAGAAAATGAAGAACTTCTCTCTAAATCGATATATCGTTTCATAGTTTTACAGATGCAAAGCTAAAACAGCAAAATCAACCATTACCGCTGCCACCATCGCCACCAACACTACCAACACCATCATCACCACCACCACCACCACCATTACCACTACCATCATCACCACTACTACCACCACCACCACCACCACCACTACAGAGAGATAGACAGACAGAAATACGTCTGTTTTGCAGCAAAAATAACATGAAATTGAGAAAATAATGAATGTAATTGAGAATGAGATACTGAACTGAAGGTGTTTGGGGAAAAAGAGCAGTGCAGAGTAATAATTATCATTATCTTTTTTACAGTCATTTTTTTATTTTTCACGGGTAGGAGAATTGAAAAGGGAGAGGGGGCGGCGAGGAAAGGATAGGACTGTCACTGTGTTTGCCACAATGAACCAACTGGTGACAGCAATGGTAATTTGGTATACGAAATATGATACGAAAATAATTTGCTCGAACACGTTGTCAGGGTTTAAGTACTATAATTGCCGTGCTGGGTCACGACTTGCAAGGAGTTGATTTTTCACGGTCTCGTTGATTATAACCAGCGTAATTTTGTCCTTGAACTGTTCTCGTGAACAGTTTGTTTTTGAAACACTTTTTCTTAGAGATGGAAAGAAAGTGGGGCGAGATAGAATAAATGTATAAGTTAGGAGTGACAGTGCAATTCTCGACCCCGTGATTTTGATGAACACTTAGAAGGGAAGAGAAGGGGTGAATAAGGATAGATAGTTTAAGACGCTTAGTCGCGTTCAGAAATTCGTACATAAAATGTAGAAAGCACGAGGGTTTAAAGATTTCAGTAATTGTTTTGACATTTTAAATTGACCTTGTCTGTTTTAGTACAAGGCCCTGACCAACTCCCACGTAGAATATATTAATACTGCGAGATGAGCTCGCACGGATGCACCAATCAAATCTAGGGATTTGGACGGTAATTTGCAGGTGGCTGCACAGTATAAAAGTGTAGCCATACCTATGTCCATTACTCCATACAGAAAACTCCAATCTGTGCAGGCGTCGGCACGATTCTGCCTGAAGAATCATAATTCTGTTCGATATTATGTCTAGTCCACTATAGACATTTGAGATGAAGCCATATGCTTGAATGAGATATGCCCACTGCTATTGTCCACTGTTCCCTGGTTTTCTAACACCAGGGACCAAGCGTAAGTGTTTGTCCATTGATGACTCAACAATGAACGAGGAGCTGAACATAAGTTATCTACTAAGACAGGATTGCCGCATATACTAGGAATGCTACCCAAGAATGCAAGACAAAGACTTATATTGACTTGCAACTAGTATGAATGTATAGCATACACATCTGTGAATTGGGATTGATTTGTCTGGATGAGGCTGGGAATTGCCAGCCCATCCTAGAGTAGATCTCTAGACTTAGCTACGTCAGTTTATATTGACGGGCTCGATTCATTATAAGCGGTAGGCACAAATAGCTGAGATGACATCGTCGCCAGAGCTCATATTAGTATATTGATTGATATATAGTAGGCAGACTATATCTGAGAGATAGATAATTAGTACTTAAATTGTTAGTGAGTCAGAATTATCATAATATTATAGGAATCTAGAGAAGACTTCTAGTGACATATTATTGAATTTAGATTTGATGCTGCTGATGTTGTCTTTACTATGTAATAGATCTAGACCAAAATTGTTAGGGTAATTAATGTAATTAAATTTCTGGCCCTGCAGGTCTGTTTATGAAACTTATTCAGATTGTTCTTAGTGTGTGGCATGGTACGGAAGATTAAATATTAAATACCTCTCGATTTAAAATGCAGTCATAATACCATCATTGAGAAGACCCTCTTCATAACAGCTAGAGGGGACTTTAGTACCAGAACCCTAACACTGGAGGGCACTATCACCCAGTCCAGATTCGTAACACACGTTAAGGATCAAAAAAGGTTAAACAATTTAACATGAAAGAAAACTTGTATTAATGTGGAAGACAAATTTCCAAGCCTAAGACAAACACAACGGTCGTGAAATTAACAATAGGACGACTTGCCTAGCGTATTGTTCTGTGAGAACATTGTAAGCACACCTGGGCGGCCGGGAGCTGTCGTGTTGAGACCTCACTTTCAACCAGAGTTGCGATGTTTCTTCGTTGAGGAATTCACGGATAGCGTATAATTGGCAAGGTTTCGTTTTTGCAAATTTCACCCATTTCGATATGTCTTTGGCAAATAATCTTTTAACACAAAATGTAGCTTAGTATAAACAATCTAGCGGACCGAAAAAACGACTTTCGTAAATTTGACCACATACGAGGTTTTACCACGGCGGAGTCGATATCATTCAGTCCTGACCTTGCTTTGCTCGTGCTTTTTCTAAAACCAAAATAAAATTATTTGAGCGCTTATTTTTCATTGGTCACCTCGGTGACACCATCCCAGAATTCTGTTTGAAGAGATACAGAGAACGACACTTTTCATTTCCAAATCAATTAAAAAATTCTGTAAGAAGTAAACCAAAACAAAACAAAACTAGGCACAAAGAAAAAGTAAAACATGTAGGCTATTACTTGATTCTGATTTTTGGAAGGGTCTCAAGGCATGTCCACACAGTTTACGGAAGCTTTACCGGTCTATATTCATCATCTCCGCCACATTTTTTGTGTGTGTGTGTGTGTTTTGAAACAGACTGGGATGTTGCTGTAGTATTGACCGATTTCTTGCAAATCTAGGGAGTCCGTGGTCAAGACCAGGTTGACATTTCAAATGTTTGACTTAATAAATAGCAGAACATCACTCAGGGCTTGTATAATTACTGTGGCAAGAATGTTAGCAATTTCTTTTGCTTCATTTTTTTCCCTCTTTTTTTTTTTAGGCTCAAGACTAAAATTTAAAGGAAAAGCAAAAGTTCAGTGATCGGAATCTGAGGGCAGTGGCGAAAATCAAAGAACAGTAACTTACACGGATTCAGAGACATACTTTGATTAAGATACGATCATTTTTGGTGTGTTTGAATACATCTAAATCTATGTGCTTATCTGCCGTAGATGTAGCTCTACGTATGTGTCTGTCATGCATCTAGATCTTCATGCTTCTCTGTCATACATCTAGATGTAAGCTTATGTGTTTGTCTGTTATACATCTAGATCTACTTGTCTGTCATACATCTAGATCTCTATGCTTGTCTGTCATACATCTAGATCTACGTGCTTAACTGTCATATATCTACATGTACGTGTTTGTTATACATCTAGATCTACGTGCTTAACTGTCATATATCTACATGTACGTGTTTGTTATACATCTAGATCTACGTGCTTAACTGTCATATATCTACATGTACGTGTTTGTTATACATCTAGATCTACGTGCTTAACTGTCATATATCTACATGTACGTGTTTGTTACACATCTAGATCTACGTGCTGTCATAATACGTGTACGTGTTTGTCTGTCACACATCTAGTAGATCTGCGTGCTTGTCTATCATAAAAATTTGTATTGATGCAGATGTATTCTATATCATTTTTTAGCAATACGAATTCTCACAAGAAGTCAGTTTCAACAATCTTTCCTAAATTGATATTTTAGACACATTATTGTATGTTGGTAGCTCATGTTGAAACAGTGACATCGTATGGGATATGCTGGAAACTGCAGCTAAAGTTGATCTGCAGCAGTCGAAATTATTCATTAATTCATTTTGTGTGGATAAACAGGTCATTTCATGATGAGAAAATATAGAATGTCCAGCCAGTTTTAAATAGTCACGTAATTTCTCAGGTTTACAACAGCTGTAGTTTGCTCGTCTGTCAACTCTTTGTTCATTATGTTTGTCTTAGCACCAGAACAAGGCAGAAGTTCCACGGAGATGAGAAAAGGCACTAACATCTTCCCATCAAAGTTCCAGTTACCAAGACACTATTCCTTCATCCTGTATTTAATTTGAGTTTATCTGTAATCTTTGTTGTTGTTTTTTTTTACTGATTTCTATCATGACAGTTTTTGGGTGTTGTTGTTTTTTTTAGTGGCAAAAGTAGATGTAGAAACATAAGTTTACAACAGTCTTTCTTGAGGTTGACCTTTAATGGAAGATGTCAAATTTAGAGCTTTGTCCAGTCCAAACAACCTCCCGGCAGAAGTCCAAACACTACCGTCTGCAACGACTTTCGACAATGAATTAAAGAATATAATTATCCGTTGCAGCTACCATTGTAACTAAAGTGCGGGTTGTATTTCTGTGCACAATCTGGAAATCAGGAGATATTTATACCAGAGTTACATATACAAAAGATCTTACACAACTAATATATTTTTAAATGGTCTTAATACCTATGAAGGTTTTGCCCTGCTTTTAGCCCCAGAGGAGCGACGTTGAGTCGCATATAGTAGTGCAGTTGGGGAATCGTCTTATAGACGTACCAACTATAAAAGAAGAAGAAGAAGAAAAACTGTAATGTTGGGTGAGGAGATTTAACATATAGAACGAAGTTAAAATAAAAACAAAAGTAGGTAGAGATGAGGAAAGGGGTGTACAATTGTTATCTCTTTAACTTTTTGTCGATATCGATTTGGGATTCAAAGACCAAAGATGAAAACAAAGGTAAAAAAAGTAAGAAATGTTCGCACACAAATGATACATTAATGTGGTGTAAACAGCACGTGTACAGATATATAACAATGTCCAGTGCTGTCCTGATCTCCATATATTTTATATTAAAAGTGTTCGATTGATTACAGGCATTCTCACTACATGGGATGATACACTTGGTCAAAGTTGCTGCAGTTTTGTTTCTTTGTTTTTCAGATAAGGAAGAATATTAGATAATGAATTTGGGAAGGAGAATCTTTGTTTGTTCTTTGTTTGGCTGAGATATTGTGCATTGCTTTCGCGCCAGTTTAACCTGGAGTATAATTATGAAGGTGAAGAAGGAATAAAATGGTGATAAACAGTGTTATGTTACTTTTACTTCTTCTACAGTAAGAGTCACGTTACCATGCTAAGTATGAATCACGGACAGAGAAGAAGAAGGTGGCAGGCGTCAAAAGGCCAGGATTTAGAGCAAGTGGTGACGAGGTTTGGAATGGAGAACAGTTGGTGATTCCTCCACTGTCACCTTCTTTCACGTGAATTACTGCAGGCTTATTGACATTTAGTACAGAGTGAAGGTAAACATTTATGTCAACGTTCATTTTAATACTCAATGTTTTTAATGATTTAGTCCCGGGGGGGGGGGGGGCGAGGGAGCTGATGAAAGAACCGAAAACCTATCAACTAATTCCTCTCCCTCCCCAACTCACCCTATTTGCTGTATTTTGTAGGTTAAAAATTCTCTCCGTATTGTTCTGTAAAATGAATTCTGCTTGTTGAGAAAATGTGTGAGTTACAGTTTTATTCCCATTACTTTATTTATCAAATTCGAACACTTGCTTGACTGTCACAGTTGCGCGTGATTTCCACTGGCTCAGCAAAGAGATCTTAAGGAAGCTGTAACGGTCTTCAAAGGCAACACACATTTGAGATCCCTGGTGCAGCAGCACCAATTCTGGGCAGCACCAGCACAAGGAAGTACATGATTGTAATACATCATACAGAGCTTCACCAGCAGTGGAATGCCAAATCAGCGTAAGTTATTATGATGGTTTCTATCAGATTCTTTCATGAAGATGCTGCCGAAATGAGTTGCTCGGAATTCTCCTTTGCCGAAACACCTGACAGGTGGTTAATGACAGTTTTCATGTCTTCACGTGACCTGCCCTTATATGGTCAGTTGTCAAAAGCGCCAGGAACATTGGATTCTTCGACAGCTCCTGAAATTTTCATAGGAGTGGCAGCTACCTTGTCAGGTGACCATGGGAAGAATCCGAGCAACTTCATTGCCTTAGTTTACAGCATCGTGAAAACTGACCGATTATTATGGAATAGCGTGCATAGATCCTGAAGTGTTCAATGGACCTCTGGTGTCTTCTTGTCCAGCTTTACAATTAAACATGTACATGTATGGGGGCTGGAGTTTACCATAGCAACACATCTCATTTTTGAGACCGGCATCATTACTGTGTTAATTTGAGAGAGTTCAGTGTTGCTCCATGAACGTCAGAGAAAAATTGTTACACGGTGAGAAATTTGAAACTTGTTATCTCATGAACGTTTGATGTGCAGTTTCTGACACCATTTGACTTTATTAACGAAGGGTGGAATGCAAAGCTGGTTAATTAACAGACTCATATCAGATGGGAATTGTAGGCCCCCAGTTCAAACTGTCCTATAAGTATTTTTATAACAAATTAGCACTAAATCCATGTGATTTTTGACAGTATTGATCCTTTATGACTGCATGGCGGTCGACAAAAGAAGAAAACTAGAAGCAGACCATTGACAATTGCTACATGGAACGTGCGTACGCTTCTGAACAGAGGCTTCTCAGACAGACCACAGAGACGTGCAGCACTCATTGCGAGTGAATTAGCCAGGTACATCATCAACATCACCGAATTAAGTGAGACCAGAATGGCCGAAGAAGGCGAACTAAGTGAACGACGCGCGGGCTACACTATATTTTTTGGAGTGGTCGTGGATCTGAGGTGAGACGTGAAGTTGGAGTTTGACTTTGCAGTGAAGACAACCCTCCCTGGCAAAGTTTGCTGGCTCTCCAAAAGGGAGTAAACGATCGCCTGGTGACGATGAAACCCCCCTTATGCAACGGAAAGAATTTTGCCACCATTATCAGCGCCAACGCGCCCACCATGACCAACTCAGATGAGATCAAGGACAGGTCCTACGATGGCCTGAATGCTGTCATCGCAGCTGTTCCCAAGTCAGACAAGCCCATCGCTCTTGGTGACTTTAAAGCGAGAGTTGGTTGTGACAGCACCTCCTGGGAAGGACTGGTTGGGAGGCATGGGGTTGGTGACTAACAGCAACGGTCTATTACTTCTTCAGACACGTGCTAGGCCACGACCCTCTGATCACAAACACCGTCTTCTGCCTCCCTATCGGTACTAGGACGTCATAGATGCATCCTCGCTCTAAGCATTGGCATCTCATCGACTTTGTCATCGTCAGGAAGAGGGACAGGCAATATGTACGAGTCACGAAGGCCATGTGTGGCGCCGAGTGCTGGACAGACCATCGACTTATTGTTTCAAAACTCAACCTTCGCATCCACCCTAAGAGACGGCCTCAGGGCACGAAAACACACAAACGCCGGAATGTCAACAAGCTGAAGCTAAGTAACATCAAGCAGAGTTTTGTTGACATCCTGGAAGAGCGCCTTGAGTCCACCGTGCTGGACAGCAAGAATGTGGAAGCAGCATGCTCACATTGCAGGAGACGGTGTACAGTACTACCATGGAGTGCCTGGGGCCTTCTGCTAGGAAGCATAGAGATTTTAATCTCTTCATTTCCTTTAACACCAACAACACACACAGCTACACACACAGCTACACACCCACACAGCAACACACCCACACAGCAATACACGGCAGTTTGGTGAAACTTCAAAGACCAGATTTCTGTTTGTGAAATATGCCGGCGCACGGCAGCACCATTGAAAGCCGTAAATAACTACGGAGGAACTAATGTAAACTTATTGCATAGCGATACTGTAATCACTGTTTTGTCCTTTGTAACTCTCATCATTAGTAATAAGAAGTATGCTACAAACAGAATCATGATGTTTCTTTTTCAGCTTAATTCCCAATTATGTGAAAACATTGTGTTGGCCTCTTGCGGTATGAAATTTTATAATTTATAAAAGACAACTTTACTTATATTGTGTAATAATGGATGGCATTAAAAAATGCTCTATGCTCTTTACAGATCTCTCTCTCTCTCTTTCTCTCACCCTCTCTCTCTCTCTCAGTCTCTCTCCCTCTCTCTCTCTCTCTCTCTCTCTCTCGCTCGCTCTCTCTCTATCTTTCACTCTCTCTATCTCAGAGCAAATTGTAACGCAGCCTATTAGGCGCAGTTCACAACTCACAGCAGTTCACAACTCACAGCAGTTCACAACTCACAACTTGTATTCTAAAGTATTATAATGATATTTGAATATATAAAAACCAAACTTTAGAATAAGTCTCAGATCAATGTACAGACCACTACAACGGTATCAAAAACTTCATGAAGACCGGACCTGACATTAAGCAATGGTTTGAAAGATGGCATGTTTGCTAAGGTAAATTGTTATTAATGATAATATTAAAACAAAGAACAATGCCCAAGAGTATAGAGATTAGTAGGTATTCGTCGGGGACTTGAAATTAAATGTTTTGATGATGTTGGCAGTACAGTACAACTGCACACTGCAGGAGGCTGACAAAGAAGCCGCCGGATCCAGTAACACCATTTACTACACCGCCGCCATCCAACTGGGAGCGAAGCAGTGTTTGTTTACCATGATAACAACAGTGAAGACGTGTGTCGTGTTTGGGTGTACAGCCAAGAATCCAACCAGAAGCTTTCGTTTGTATTCATTTGTACTTTTTGAACACTTAGTTTAAAAGTATTAAATTGAGGTTTTAATCGTGATAATAATAAAATGAAGGAATTTTGATCGCTAGACTGTGGCACTAGTGGTACGCGGCTGATTCGCATGTGTTGATTCACATTTCATCATGCATCATGCTCTATAATTAACAAAAAGAAAATAGTGAATTAAGATGTTTAGTTCTAATCTAATTCTCATCCCTCCTGCCTCCACTAATTCAAGAAAATAGATCTATGTCCATGAGGGATAGTCTGTCTACTAAATCTATGAGCTGCAAAACACTAGGCCTAGACCCTACATTGCCGTTCTGCCCCAGTCCTCTTGTTGGTGATCGGCATCAACGTAGACTGATGGGAGCTCCACTGTATATTTAGAAAAATATTGTTTCCAAACATAGAAAATTATCAGAAAGATATAGTTTGGTTGTCTAAGCCCAAGTTGTCTGATATCTGCACAGATTAGTTGTAAGATATAGTTAGGTCTGCAGCGCCCTGTTCCAGGCTCAGCCACAAGACATAGTAAAGGCTTAAAATGTTGTATTATTATTATTTTAAGATTGTTTTTCTTTTCTTCTTTGACTTTAAAATCTTCTTTCATTCATTCATGTGTCGGTGTTCTTTGCTACATACAAGTTTAGTGATTATTACTGCTTGTTTGAAATATCGTCAAATATTTTGTTTACATTAGAGACAGATTCTGAGCATTTGAAAGTTGTGATGCAGTTTTTACATTGCTGAATGATGTATCATACAGGAGGGTTAGGGGTGGGAGGAAAACTTGCTCAACGCTGATTGGGTTATTGGCCTCTTTCACATTGTAATTAATGCAGTAAAATTGCAAGAATTGGAACCTGGGTTCAATTTCGCATAGGAGGTTTACAGAGTTTTTATTTAAACAAAAATCTTAAACAAAGGTATTTTTTGCCATTCTCTCCAAATATTTTACTCTTAAGGTTCAGTGTTTTGTTACCTATTGAGTAAGTTTTTTTTTCCTTGCTTGGGGGAGGGGGGGGGGGGGCTGGGCATGCGATGAGAACAGAAGAAAGGATTGGAAGTTGTAAAATTTGTGGGGTAACCTCATTAATCATCCATTCACGCTTTTATGGCATGTTTTCATATTCATTGATGTTTTGTTCAGTTATTTATAAGTTCTTAGTTTATGAACAACCACACCAGAACAACAAACTAATACTGTGCCTATTTTGTCATTGTTCAATTAGACTATCTTTCCTTGACCTCGCTAGCCTTTCCATAGACCAGTATTGCCACTGACATAGAACAAACTGTTTATTACTTAGCAATAATTATTGTATGTGTGTGTGAATCATAGAAAGCGCATGCATTAACCTGCAATAGGTCCGAAATCAGATGGAAGAATGAATTGGAATACTATGAAAATCTTCGTGGTTGGCATTTTCATATTTTCAGTGATTAAGTGGAGTCGACTCTTTAGGAAAAATAAATTGCCGAGATTTTATTTTAAAGGCCAAATCAACGTCCGTTGTACCTCCTAAACTTCATGATCAGTGGGGGCAACTCTGTCTATGCAACCAAGTAGACTTGACCCCGCCATGGCTGCCGTGCCGCCATGTTCCTGTTCAACCCTCGCGGGTGCGCTCAGCCACGAGTGAGAGAGGCCTCCATTTCATCTAAGCTTTGGGAAGGAGCTAGAAAAGGTGGCCGGGTCAGCATACTGCGGCTGACGGGGCCCCTACTCCACACTACCCTAGTCAGCAAACCCATTGAATGTTTCAATATTATATTATATTGATCAAGAATTTAGCTGTTTGGCTAACAGGATCGAACAGTAACACTAACAAGAAGTACTGTGAAAGTATTACGTAAGAAGAAGGAAAACTTGCAGTCCACAGAGTATACAAGAAAAACGTTCAGAGCCAGATAAAGTAGCATTATTTCACTAGCAGCTTCAGCCAACCTTTAGGTGTCTGTCTGTCTGTCTGTCTGTCTGTCTCTCTCTCTCTTTCTCTGTCTCTCTCTCCCTGTCTCTCTCTCCCTGTCTCTCTCTCTCTCTCTGTCTTTCTTTCTTTTTCTGTCTTCTCTCTCTCTCTGTCTCTCTTTCTCTCTCCACCCTCCACATCTCTCTTCCTCTCTTTCTCTCTCCTTCTCTCACTGCCCCCCCCCCTCTCTTTCTCTCTCTCCTTCTCTCTCCTTTTCTTGATCTCCTTTACCTTCTTTCTCTTTCTCTCTCTTTCTCTCTTCTCCTTTCTCTATCTGTCTCTCCCTCTTTCTCGCTCTCTGTTTCTTTTTCCAGTGACATTCAGAGGTTTGGTGATGCCAGGGACCAACTCCTTGCTTGTCTGCCCCAAGACCAGGGGCGAGGATTCCTCATAATCAAATAATCAGTGATTACCCTTCGAAAATTAATTCTAGAATTACTACGCTTTTCAGATCGAGCACAACTCCAAGTCCATTTAGTCAGTTCAGCATTCTATTCTACCTTGCTATTTGCGTTTGTTATAGTCCAACACCCCTCACCGAAAAGCATCTTTATAAGGACCTACACCTTATAACCCGGTCCATAATCATTGATTAACATAAACGAAGAAGACTTGACTACAACCGGAAGCTAACTTGGGCATAGACTGTATTCATCGAAGCGGCCCCACAGAGAGCAGAACAGGGGGGGGGGGGGGAGAAATAGGATTATGGTCAAAGTTTGACCTGATTTTACAATATGCAGGCTTTTCACTATGCGGTCGTTTTCATCCTAATGAAGGGTGAAGAGTAGAGTGAAAGAGTTTGTGTGGAGTTTTTGTTTGTTTGAAGTAAACCAAGAATAATTTATTCTGCGCATAGCAAGAGCTATTAAAGCAAAATAAAATAGTCTAGACCTGGAACTGATCAAAATCAGTCGAACGTATCAATTCACTTGAGGTCGATCGAACCTATACCGTAATGGCAGATACCCACTTCTCCCAGATCGCTGCACATTGTTGTGTCACCGAGATGCCAGTTAAGCACTTTCTGCCATTTAATGTTAAAAGGTCCATTTCGAGAAATTTCATGAGATGGTAAAATAACAAAATCTCTGGCTGGGAATATAGCAATAAAAACTTGCCGTTCAAATCTATATTAATAAAAGTGAAACCTTACGACAATGGCTCATTTTGCTGAAATTATTTCCCCTTAATCCGATAGGAGGTAAACAAACAGCAGCCGATCCCGGAAGTGACCGCTTGATTTGCCCTATACTGATGCTCCATGAAGTGACGGCTGCGCATAATAAACTGTAGTTTTCTCTCCAAAATGCCAGATTATTGCATTGTTCCCTTTTGCAAAAATCACGGTGGTTATCGGCACTGCCGCGATCCGTTCTTATTCCTCTGTAGCTCAGCACCAAAATAAAATAACTTAAAGTGCCACATACCAATAATACCATTGAAAATAACACCTCTTTCAAATGTTATTTTTCAATTCCATGAAATTACTGTTATAACTTTAATATTATGAGCCCAAAGTAGTCACTATCGGACATTTTAACGGCCAAAATCGCTAATCTGCGGGAGCTGAGTAACACCCATATCGTTTCAAGATGGATCTGATCACACAGACTCAAAATTACAATTTACTGATATTTGGATTACATTGAATAACTAACCTTTATTTTGGTATATTTTTGCCTGGGCCACGAAAAGTCATTTGTTGTCTGTGTATGTCGATTTTATGTTTGTATGGAGTTTAAATTTAGGAAATTACGCATTTTTTGCTCCTAAATTAAGCTTCAATATGGCTGTTGATTTTGAAAATAACCATTTCTTTTATCCTTCTATGGATAGGCCTTCAAATAACCAACACAATGGTGTTTCTTACTTCTGCAAGTCAATCTGTTGATGTTTTATAATGACAGTGAAAACTGATAAATTTTGACATTTTTGTCTTCCTTGTCAAAAAGTGAAAGTTGATGTGGAGGCATTTTTGATTCAAATAAAAGACCACTTATTAATAATTTAAACCCTTGAAAATTTAGGCTTGTTGTCTGTATTAAATAGAATGTGTTTACAGTTTGGTATGTTTGCGGTGATAACGCACCGGTGTTTCATGAAAATTCAGATGATCATAACTTTGCCAACTATTGAGATACAGAGACAAATTTGGTATCAAAATTCTTAGGAAAGTGAGTTCTTTCAATTGGAAAACTTAATTTAAGTGTCTATACAGTTACTTTCCAAAACCAGTTTTGAGTATCTACTTTTAATCTCAATCCCTGCCTGGTTTCAGATTTCCCACCTAATTTGTTTGTATTATATTATTGCTTCTGTCAGTAAATAATGTTTCGTTAATATCAATATCACTTTAAGTAATTGGTTAACGTTTAAGTCGGATCATTCATACAAATCACAACATAAAACAAGTTTTCATAGTAAACACTAAGAAAACACACCCACTGTTCACTGTAATATAATTTATTTCACTGCCAATCAGGATTAGAGTATAGAACGGCGATAGGTTATCGGGGAATTGCAAGCATAAAAAAGAATTTTTTTTGAAAAAGTATTTCAATTTCAGCTATATAGGGCTACAACTCCGACTTTACAATCAAGAAATCACTTTGCATGGGGATATGATCCATAAGCTCATTTAATGAGAAGAATCCAAACAGATTTAAATAAATCCTTCTTGCAACGTTCGCCATATTGATAACATCGAGTCGGATAAAGCGAAAGTGCTTGAAAGTATAACTCCACTTGTAGAGCGCCGCCTATGGTATTACGGCCCTTTGTGTTTGAGCAAAATGAGCCATTGCAGCGCGCCTTTCGCTACTCATCTGTTAATGCTGATTCGGTGGCCCTCATATTTTATGCAACGCTTAGTATAGACTGTCATCGTGTTCCCGGCACAGAAAATTAAAAAATAATTAATAACTCGCAGAACGTTTGTATTAGTTTCTAGGTTGCGACACATTGGCGTTCGGTCTATTTTTTGGGCAAATTAATGTAACTAAGACTGGTTCCGGTATAGACATAGAGCATTTTAAATGGATATGCGCTATATAAATGCTATACATTATTATTATTATTATTAGACTGTATCACACTCACAAAACAACTTCCGGTTAGGACTGGTTTGAATGATGAGATTGAGTTCTAAGACTATCAAATACAAAACTTTGTGTGTTCTCAATGTGCCTAGACTGGGAAAAAGAAAGGGTCTGGAATTGGGAGATTGACGCAGCAGGGCCAAAAGTACAGGTTTGTTTTCAATGTTATTCCCAGGAAAATATCATAATATTTCTTTTCCATTAACACATGACATTATCACTTCCTGCGATGTGCAAACAAACTAACTCGTGCGCAAATCATAGCCATTTGACGGATGCTGGCGGGACGCGCAGGAAACGCGCAAAGGGAGCGCAGCAAAACGTATCTAAAAACAAACAAACAAAAAACAAAATAAAGCTAAAGGAACAGCCAGAATGAAGCAGGTCCATAATAATCATCCAGAACTAACAGCAATCATTTCAAATTATCAAAAAACTTAAGTTTGATTCTCTCGCTAATCAGATGCCCCTTGATATTGGGTGCCATGTGCTGTCGCCTCCTCTGCACGCCATGTCTCATTCTCTCTCTTTCTTTCTCTCTCTCTCTCTCTCTCTTTTTTTTCTTCCTTTCTCTCTCTCTCTCTCTCTTTTTTCTTTCTTTCTTTCTCTTTCTCTCCCTCTATCTCTTTTTCCGGTGGCACGTTTCGATACGCTCGGGGAAATTTCTCATAGAATTCTTTTTTATCCATCCTGGAATACCAGAACGTTTCTCCGTAATAAACCAGGACGCGATTTGGTGTAGGCGTCACAGAGTGTTTAATGTTGTTGCTGTATTTGTTGTTAGCCCCGTCATTACTTTGAGAACTTGCGTGCTCCTATTGAGCACAAATAAATCTTGTTTAAGTCGTTACTATGCATAACTTCACACCCGGCCTGCTATAAAAGCGTGTCGTTTCATGCCTGAATATGAAATCTGATTTGTCGACGCGGCCAGTCAAGTGAAACTCGTTGATACATTCACATTGCAGGCGTTTTTCCAAGTGAGTCTTTCAAAAGTTTCATTAAGATTTTGCAGTGGTTTCTTTAAATTATCGAACAGATTTTGTTGTTGTTGTTTTAATTCTGAATTGCCATTTATTCGGTAGTGTCTGGAATGCCGCAGTTCAAAATGTGCAATAACTTCCATTTTTTTCTCTTTGGAACAGTTTGAATACAAAAAATACAACAACAATTCGATGCCTGAAATGTGGAGTGGTTGACCATTTTCTAAAGTTGAACTGTTTCAGTTTCATCCAGCTCACTTGAAAACAGAGACCGACTTATTCATTCAGTAAACAATATGAAGAAACAGCTTGGGGCTTTAGTCTTCGGGGGCCTCAAATAATATAAGAAAATTTGTGTTGGCCTTTGAAATTTTATTAACTTTCTTTAGATATTAATTTTCATGATATTTGAGGCAATTAAACAGACGGGCACTACATTTATCTTTCTTCTAGATTTTCCCTGCTTTTATTCTTAAATTTTAAGAGGAGTCTTTGTGATACTTCAGGGTGTAACTTTTAAACATGTGTTTGACTAGTGCTGGGCAGCGACTCGCTTTTGAGTGATAGGGATTTTTGGATCATCCATTTACTCCAAAATAGTTGGATATCCGGATCATGAATATCCAAATTTTAGAGAAGTTAAGAAAAACACGTCTCTTGATCCGGTGCCATGAGATCGTAGCGTGCAAGATCGGTGACTTCAAAGAAGGTTCTGTAGGTTAGACTTACTAGCAGCAGGGAAGGTGAGCAAACATTTTTTTTCACCACAATTTTTCCCTCAAAAATCGCTTGTAAGCTTCTGGCCACCTATTAGCCGAATTAGTCATCCCAATGGACATTTTCTGGGACATTGTGACCATAATTGTAGTAGTACACAAACAATACATAGGAAACAGCGCTCCAGCTCCATTTGACAAAAACAGGCTTTTGCGTAAAAAGCCCCAGAGGTGGCCCAACCCCTCCGCCGACCCAGGGCTCTTCTACCAAACACACCGTTGGCATCGAGAGAAACTACAGTTAACCTCCTTATTTACCAACTGCAACCACACTTCGTTGTTATGTAGCGCTCTGCGTTGAGCTGTCCCCGCAGTTTTTTGCATTAGTTGCGGTCGCAACGTTTCATCTTTTCCGCATCGTGGCCGCAAAATCCTGCAAAATTTGGAAAAATCGCCTACATTATTAGGAAAATAATTATTATGTTCTACGATAGAAAAATAACGGAGTTTTTTTTTTATTTTCTGCCGGTACAGCTAAACACAGTGATTCCTTTGCTTAGGCCTAGCGTTACTTTCACTGACTTGCTCGCGACGAATGCTATCGTATCCCAAGTTTAACTGAAAAATGGATGCCTTTGTGACAAGAAAACAACCCAAACCTGACGTGAAATGTGCAGAGAAGAAAACTGCGAAGAACAGGCAAAAACAATTCCTTATGGAGACGTTCAAAGAATGTACAAGCAACCAGAACCTCACTTCAGGCGCTCCCCGTTACTTTAGTTTAGCACTAGCGTCTAGCGACTTCGGTGCGAACCATGGAGCGAACTGACTTGCCAGCTAGGAAATGCGCCTCGGTCAACAATACACTGGTCGCCGGCTGTAAAGTGAAAGTTAATACACTGTATATAAAAATAGTTGAAGAATAGTTGTTGAATCTGGGATATTGTGACTATCACAGACCAACAGAAATCAAAACTGCTACGTGCTCAGTTCTAAATTATTTTATATGGATAATAAGCATCTAATCTAAATATTTACGTTGTTTTGGTTTTAATTAGAAAAGATGTCTCAAAGTGTTCTTCACGTGACGCGTTTCCTTTAAACAAAGCATCTACCAATAGCCATTCCAAATCTTCTCTGCAACAGTCGTTGGCGGGTAATATTGTTGCGCGGATAATAAAAACAAACACTGCGCCCTTTTAAAGCAGCAATTAAATGACGGTATGAACGAAATGCATTTATTGCAGGGTATTTTGTGAAACAATAGTTTCTCAGAGATGGAGCTGAGAGAAAGTACAGACAGTAAAGTACATTCTTATTCATTTAAACTTAAGGTATAAATTGGTAAAGTACATCCTCATTCACTGACTAAGATAATTACAGATTGTTGAAGTGCATTCTTATTCAACAACTGAGTTATAATTGATAAAGTGCATTCTTATTAATTAACTAAGTTTTAGATTGACAAAATACGTTCTCATTCATTGATTAACATAGTTTGGTACCTGCGTTACAGATTGATAAAGTACATTCTCAATTCATTAACTAAGTTATCGATTAGTAAAGTACAATCTCATTCAATAGCTAATTTATAGATTGGTAAAGATTTCAGTAACTAAGTGAAAGATTAGTAAAGCATATTATTACTGAATAACTGAATTATAGTTTCAGTTTACCAAAGAGAGTATACAACACGCTTGTTTTGGCTTTGTTGTAATTGAATTCAACTCTGGTACAATTTTAATGATTTTTTTTTTTTATTAGATGAATGATCAAGAATATAGAATAGATGTATGAGTGGTTTTGCTGGAAGTGATTTTTTTTCTTAAAATTAAATTAGTCATGGAATAAAATCAGTGGTGTTATTTGGTTTGAATTCAAACTGTCTGAAGTTTCATACACTCTTAAAAACTTGCATGAGTCTAACATATGTTGAGGAAATCTTTATTTAGTTAATTATGTTTCTGTTTTTAATCTGAAAAAAACTATTTATGCTGAACTGTGAGCTTTATCATAATTGAAAAAACATTTAATTTAGTTTTGTTAAAGAAAAACCAATGCAAATTTTTTGCAAATTTTGTCATTTTCAGGTTGCAAATTTTACGTATTTGGTCACAAATTTTTTTATTTTTTTTCAAATTTCCGCGGGGACGGCGGGCAAGAAAATTCCTCGCCCACCGCGTCTGCGCCGCGCAAACCTGTGACGCGCTGGCTCTAAAAAAAAAAGGGCCAGGTATTGATTTTTTTTATTGCCTACTCAGCACAACGCCTTGTAAAGGAACACAAGAGTGGGGAGAGGGTGGAACCTTGTTTTGACTAAAACTTCTTTAGTGGCTTAAACTGACAATTCAAAAAATCCATTCACTTTAGCAGACAGTCTCTATCTACAACTCATACTCTCTCTCAAACATTCCTATGCTAGACATACAGGCCTACACACAAGGAACAAAATTGTACTAAGTGAATTCTTACCTTCCAGAACTCTACTTCATCGGGGTTCTCCTGCAATGCCTTCTTCACATGTTTTAGTAAAGAAGCAACACTATGGTTATTGGAATCTTCAAGTCTTGAAGTTTATTATTCTCACAAAATAAAGTACTAATAGTGAAAATTTTCCGAGCCCACTGAGGAGTTATTTCAAGCACTTCTTTCACGAATCCTTTAAACCTTCTAAAGTACATTGACTGAAGTTTCTTTAGGTACGGGCCATAAATTGTAAGTTTCCCAATGACCCTTTCTGAACTGTCACATAATCAATCTTTAATTTCTCTTTTATTTAATTAATGTCTCTTCTATCTTCAAACAGTAAACTTTCACTACTTTCATTAACACAATAATTCTTTCATTCTTTTAAAAGAATTATTTCAAGAGAAGTCAAAAAGTTTTTGTCGTGCTTTTGTTGACTTTGAACGGGCGTTCGACAGCATAAATAGAAGAGCACTATGGTTTAAACTGGAGCAAAGGGGAGTAACTAAACAAATGACTAATTTACTGAAAAACATGTATAGTAAAATCAGGTTGTGTGTGCGGGATGTCAGGAGTGCGAGTGAAGCAACTGATACCTGTTTCTTTCCGTCAAATGTAGGACTATTTCAAGATGAATCTTTGCCGCCATTTTTATTCTCGATGTTTATTAATGGCTTGCATGATTGGTTGTCTGCAAAATATGTCAAGGGTGTACATATAGAAGAATGTTTGATAATGGTACTGATGTTTGCAGATGACATGGTCTCATTTAGTGATAATAAGCAAGGACTACAACAATGCTTGAATGCTTTGAATGGATATTGTAATGGGTGGGGTTTGACTGTGAATACTGGTAAGACAAAGTGTGTGGTTTTCAGCAGGGGAGGGAAGTCTGGATTGCGGGATAGATGGATGTACAATGGTATAACTCTTGAAACCGTTAGTTCCTTCAAGTATCTTGGGTTTACATTTAGTAGTACAGGAAAATTTTCTAAAGGTATACAGGAGCTAGTGGATCAAGCACAGGGAGCTTTAGTTGGTTTGAAGGCTTATTTACACAAAAATCCAGAGCTGAGTCCTTCGTTACAGCTACGACTATTCAATACATTAATAAAACCTATACTTTCATATATGCTTGTGAAATCTGGGGATTTGCTGAAGCTTGGCCCATTGAGCGAGTCCGTCTCAAATTTCTGAAGTCTATTCTAGTTGTAAGAAAAAACAACCCCAAATGCTTATATATATTTTGAATTGGGAGTTCATCCTCTAAAAATTGACCGTCAGGTTAGACTAATGAAATTCTGGGTTAAAATATTAGGCTTAGACGACAATAGTACCGTTAAAAAAGTCTATAGCAGAATATTATCAGCCATAGAAAACAACACAAGTACAATTAACTGGGCTTTACTGTTAAAGAAAATACTGGAGAAATCTGGATTTGGATACATCTGGGAAAGCCAAAAGGTTGATCAAACTTCGTTGTTTTTATTTGAATTTGAACAACGTCTACGTGACAATTTTCAACAAACATGTCGAAGTGACATAGAGCATTTAAGTGAGAATCGGCTGTATAGACATTTAGCTGTTGAATTTTACACAGAAAATTATTAACATGAAGTAAGGCAGAAATATTTAAGGATAGCCATAGCAAAGATAAGATTGGGCTCTCACAACTTTATGGTGGAGAGGGGAAGGTGGCAGAGGCCTAAACTGGAGTATGTTATGAGATTATGTGAGACCTGTAATGAATTGGAGGACGAATTCCATGTGTTACTAACTTGCAAAAAAAATTCAAAGATATAAGGAAACAGTTTTTACCGTCTTGGCTACTTGTTAGACCAAGTATGTTTAAGCTTATAAATTTTCTGTCGTCGATGCACAATAGAGAATTACATTCGTTTGCAGTGTTTTGCCATAAAGTTCTAAACGAATACAATAATGTCGCTTTGCGACTTCTCCTGGCCAAATCTGAAAACTAAATTCATCTTCGTGTGAAAGAATAAATTGTAGTGATATCTTCAAATTGTAGTAAATTTACAACAGACAAAGGTGAGGAAATATCGGTTATGTAGGGGGGGGGGGGAGGATTGAAAATGATGGTTGTTGCTGGCAATTACAAGTTGTATTTGATTGTCTACTATATAAGTAAGTGTATAAATGCTGCAGGGAGCGGAGAGAGTGAATGACCGTGCATTTTGTCTCTTTGTTTGTTTGTTTAATGTTGTCAAAGATTGTTTACATGATTCTTGTGTGTTTTTGAATTGGCCCCCAGGCCTACAATAAACTAAACCTGAACTTGAACTCTAATCCTTTAAGAGCAGAAAGATTATTTGATTTTCTTCATATTGTTTTTTTTTTAAATAAAAGTTATGGGTTCTGGTCTTTTGGGTTGAACGGTTTTACTTTCAAAGTTTTCTGCCGTTTTGTAACCTAGCTCCAGAAATATTCGTTCTAATCTCTATAAATAAGTGAAGACTTTGAAACTTTGTGCTCTATAGGTATAAAAAAGGCTGGATGTAAAATCGTGAAATTTTCTGTGCTCAGACAGAACGAGTATTAATAGGTTTTTACGATATCTGACTGCAGATTAAATATTGCATCGAATTTCTAAAAATAAAACTAAATATATTTCATTTAATTTCTCCTAGTGTGTTTTCATTCTTTTTCACCGCCCGATATTTTTCGTTCCGCCATATCGTTTCGCGATTTTTATAAATCTAGCAAAGTTGCCAAAGTTCAAGCGTTCAGTTATGTGCGTAGTGTTCTGGTGCGCATGAGTTCTGAAGCAAGACTTTAGTTTATTACTTTTATATGAGAGAGAGAGAGAGAGAGAGAAGGAGCACATCATTGTTTATTCCGGGCAATGCCCGGTAGGTCAATCTTGTTTATTATAATATTCTAGTAAACTTGAATGATATTCTGCTCCGTTCACAAACACGATGACTCAAATAATGAGTCGCGACTCAACCCAAGATGGCCGCCAGCGCCTTCTAACAATCCCATTGGGTCCCCGGCGTGTCTGGGCCTTGTTGTCCCCTGAGCAGTGGGATGACTCACCGCCGATCAAGGTCACCCCATGCTGGCCTAGTGCAAGGGGGATGATCGGTTGCTTGGTGTAGAAGGGTAAATAAGAAAGACAAAAAAAAAAAAAGATAGTTTGCATATAATTATCTGACGTAGCTATTGCCCTTAACAGAGTACCTTAAAAATCGCTGGTTAAGAGTTCCTAATGAAGCACAACCAACTTTGTGAGCATTTAGGAGCGGGCAGGGAGGTGGCAGGGGAAGGGAGAGAGAAGGAAAAAAAGAAGGGGGTGGGGGGGAGGGGATCAGATGAAATTTTGTTTGTTAGTTTTTTTGTTTTTTTTATCATTAAGGGGGAGATGGATGAATTAAAGACAAAGTGGTACAGCGCTTCATTACAGAAGAGCCTCTGGTCTAGGGTTTCTGAACGCTTAGTGGAAACTCTTAAGTTTAATTTTGTTCTTTAAAATCAGTCATGACAATTGTTTATTTTGTGTTAAAGCTGAGTAGCTAACAGCAAAGACGTAGATCTGCCCAAATCTATCCCTGCTCTCCCCTTCACACGTGTGTTGTGTGTGTGTGTGTGTTAGAGAGAGAGAGAGCGGACGCCATAATGAAGTTATTAAGATTTAAGAATGTTCAAATCAGCACAGCTCTGGTGGTGGCAGTGGTGTTGTTGGGGGGGGGGGGGTGGGGAGAGCAAGTTTTAACTGAACACTTACACCGTTTCTTTCACAACGCTTGAATGACTATCTGAAAGGGGCCATAAACTCATGCAAAATTGACTTCCCTAGAATTTGGAAAAATACTCTTCAATTTATAATAATTCTCATTGACCCGGTTTACAGGTGACGTCATGAAATGTGCACGACTTGCGGTTGGACTGTTGTTTCAGGCAGTTGGGTTTTCATTGCACATTGCTGGTGTTTCAACAGTGGAGTGGGTGTCAGTGGTTATTCGGGGCGACACAGTGACTGGTGGATTATGGGAGTATTGTTCAAAATCCGGCTGTGATGATTGGCCCAGTACAATTGAAGAATTTTGTAAGTACTGTACATAATCTATCCATCTAGTACACTAATAGTAAAGAGAAGAAAAAATAACTCATCCCAAACTATACAAACTTTAGTCAAGCCTGCAGACTTTATTTGGCAATGTGTGTGGCTGAAATTTTGCACACACACACGCACATAACAAAAAACAATTTGGACTAATCGCTTGTATTATGTTCTCTTCTTCTTTTTTGACAACTGAAGCATTTGAAATTATTGGTTTTTGTGTCTTTAATTATACTCCCACGATCACTTCCTTTCCATGAACGCGTGACCCATGACCTCATTATTGGCCACTGGTTGATTGAATTATACGCAAGAAGGTCAATGGTTGCTCGACTTCTTTTTTTTTCAGTGTTTTGACGGGGTCAGAGAACACACCTCACTATCTTTCTCGCCTCGGCTTACTAAGAAGTAAGGATTGTTCCTATCGCAGCATTTCTTTACATTTCATGCATGAACTTGGGACAAATAAACACACACACAAGCCTGACCCTCACCAGTGATCATTCGCAGAGCCAATCAGAATTCCGTTAATAACGCTGTGGCAACTGAAAATAGAATGTGGTTCTTTTCCATAGCCTTCGTCCTTGATGTTCGTAGACCGAGACAATTGGCGCACAGTATTGTGTAATGATATCAATGGGCCTACTCTCTATTACAGTTTGATACATGATATTCCACCCCGACGGACAAGAGAAGATTAGAGGCGAAACTTGTCTTTTTGGGTTGATCCCCTCCTATGTCTGAAATGGTGCCTTTTCTGTATTAACGTTCATTGACCAGAACAATTACCTAAATATTAAACTGCCCACTACTCACATTACTGCAACTTGTCAGCAATCTTCGCCTCGAATGCTGACTGGCGGGGGGGGGGGGGCATTGACGCTCAATGGAAGACCAGAAAATAAGTGATAAGACTTACCTAAAAACAAACACACAAACATAACAACAAAATAAACTTAAAGTGACGGGCAAAGTGAAGTAGATGTGTTATAATTACCCAGAACTAAAATCAATCAAAAAAATGTTATCCCGGGCAACGCCGTGACCTTGGCAAGTATAATAAAAAAAACAAAAACGCCCGATTTTTAACCAGACCGGCCGACCTCATACGGTTCAGATTTACGTGAAATTTGAAAAGTGCTTTCCTTTTGACATGCTCGGGGTTCATTTTTAGATTTGGAGACTTGAAATAGAACACATGATCTCAAGACGTCATCATTTAGGCTGAGCCCAGACAGAGGCTGGCGTGTGGTGTCTCACCACCTAATTATTATGCAGCACACTAAAACACTTCTATCAAACCACGCCGCCCTCCAGCTGGATGCTAGCTGGATGCTAGCTGGGGGTAAGTCAGACAGAGGCTGGTGTATGGTGGCACGCCACCCAATTATAATGCAGCACATTATAACACTACTAATAAGCCACACCGCGAACCAGCTGGGTGCTAGCTGAATGACCACCAATTGCTGCCGACAAACGTTACAGAGTAGTGCGTATAATCACCAGCCACCAGACTGGTTTCAGCTCGCCCGATTCAAAGATTCAAAGCAATATTACTTAAAATTAATACTGAGGACGTCTGTGCACAATTTTGTCATGCTAATAGTCTTCTCGTCCGTTTCTATTATTTTAATAACAAATGTGTGGACGCCGGTGATTATAATAAAAATAAATTATTAGCAAACTATGCTTTCGGATCAGAATTGGATCACGGTGACCTATTCACTTTGTCAGCACAATGGCGAGCAACGCGACTTCCTGTCGCCTCCGCCGCCGATACTCATTGTGTACACACATCTGTTTGACGCAGATTATGACCTCTGTTTGTTATGAAACTTGAGAACCGATGAGATGAACTTCAGCCCCGTGGTTTCATTTTTTTTCTAGCAGCCATAGAGGTTGAGTGACACATATTAAGTGAAGTTGAAGACATGGGATTTGATTATTTGTTTTGTGTCCACTTCGAAGGTGCATTGAGATCGACAGAGGGAAAGCTGGTGTTTATTTTTTAGATACCATGTTTAAATAGATACACCTGTCTTCTTTCTGCATTATTCTGAGTGCAGATAAAACATTATATTCTTGAAATCTGCCCCCATGTTGGCAAACCATCAGGCCCCTGCTCGCTGTTGAGTCGCTCGGTCGCGCTGAGAGTGACTGGCCAGGGATTCCTCTCTAATGTATATATATATTCTATTTGTAGTGTCAGAACTACCTAATTTTAGAACGAATGAAATGTCGCTAGTTGTCCTATCGATCGATAGAAATGCCACGGCTGCGCGGGTTGGGATGGCTGCCATATTCGGCAAACACAGCAAATCACCATGGCAACGCCACCAGCACAGATCCAGAGCTAGTGCTACACTAGTCCCCAATATGGAGTTCTACCAGCCTCTGTCTGGGCTCAGCCTAGCACTACTGCCGATGTCTTTACTAATGAACACACTGCTCAGTGCGAAGATTAATCACATATCATGACAATCTTGGCCTAGAATGCTAACGGGTACACGGGGCATTAACACATACGGGAATTTAATAAGATTTACATAAGATTAAACAAACAAATAATTAAGAGTAACAAAAAAATAAACCTAATGAAATTGGCAAAGTGTAGTCAATCCATCAAAATCAGTCAGAATTGAATGATAAATCGATAAATTTGTCTGGGCAAAGCTGGGTTTATTGACATGTAACAGAGCGGGGGGGAGGAGATTCAGTCAGTCTAATATTTGTATCACCTATGTATTATGTCTACTTGTGCATCTGTAGGCTAACTTACTGTCTGCTCTAGTTGTCTGTTTTGCTGTATATTTAATGATGTGTTTGTGTGCCGATCTACATCATTATTTGCCTGTGGATTGTCTGCCTATTTCTATTTCTGTCTATGTCTGTTAGCCTTCGTATGGTGTGTCTGTCTAGATTCATACCAATCCCAAGTGAACACGATATATATTTCTGTAGGCTGCCAATATTTATATATGTATATCACAAATCATCTGCACTTTAATATCTGTAAGTCCGAAGGCCTGGGATTCGTTGCCTCAAAACCTATGAAATATTTACAAAACACTGAAATGCTCAAAAAACGCCAGAAAATATATTTTTTTAAACCGATGGAATGCAATCGACTGTTGTCACATGTATAGCATGTTCTTTATATTGGTAACTTGAATGTGAGTTAAAGAATGACTGTAAAGTGCTCAGAGCTTGCATTTGGCGGGATGGGGTGTTAAGTAAATGTTATTTACTGTTGTTATCATTATTGCTGGATGGGGCGCCAAGTATAACCCGGGATTAACATTTGTTCCCACCCCGCTCTCTCTCTCTCTCTCTCTCTCTCTCTCTCTCTCTCTCTCTCTCTCTCTCTCTTCTCTCTCTCTCTCTCTCTCTCTCTCTCTCTCTCTCTCTCTCTCTCTCTCTCTCTCTCGCTCTCCTCTTCTCTATCTCTCTCTTTCGGATCTAGACAAATTTCCCATAATAATCCGCAGTTTTGCTTGAGAACGTATGTGCAGTGTGGGCTTCTGAAAGGGAGCACGAAAAGAGATCATTGTGTTTTTACATAATATTCATTTATTTTCTTAAATGCCCAAAACTTGAATAAACACAGTAGATCGATACAAACGCGATTGCGTTCGATTAGTTGACACAAACGAAAATTAATATAATTTTTTTTTTTTTACTGTCGTTTAAGCTGTAGCATTGAACAAAAAAAAAAAAAAAAACGAAAATGCACCACAATGACTCCCGCCTCTATTGTTATACTATGATAGCTGAGATTATTATTATCATTATTTTTATTATTATTATTATTATTATTATATTGTTATTATTTTGTTTGTCTGCTTATTTAGGGGCGTTTTCCAATGTCTGTCCATTTTTACCTTTCCTTACGCTTTCTGCTAGCCAAATGGATCCCTCATGGTTTTGCTTTGTTGTAGGATAATGACAAATTTCCCGTTCTGTATGTGTGTTTCTCTGCAGTTGACGAGAGGCTGGATGTCGTTCGGGCCTTTGCCATCATCGGAGTGTTGGTTGCTGGCATTGCTATTCTCCTACAGATTATTGCATGCATCAGCGACAAGAAGGAAAGTCAGTTTCGCATGGCGGCAGGGGGCTTGGCATTCCTTGCCTGTAAGCACAGTTGAGAAAGAGATAAGATATTTAAAATCTCCTTCCTTTTTGTCTTTACCAAAATATTTAAATCACATCTAAATCTATGCCAAGCAGTGGAGGATCTACCATGAAACTAATGAAGCTCAAAGTTTCAGGGCCTTTTTTTGTAACGTACTTTGTTGGAGGTTGCCTTATTGTTGGTGGTTGCGATGAGGCCCTATAACCATTCAAAACTTCCGGGTCCCAAAAATATAGGTCTGCCACTGATGCCATGTGCGAAAGGTTTACATGTGGTGTTTGGGATGGTGGCTGCAGTAGGAGTTGTGTTTTATTATTTTTTACTACAAGCCAAGTGCCTATAGTACGGACGATGTAGCAGGCCAGATTATACCCCCACCAGACTATGCTCGGGGTTAAACTGGCCTAGCCCAGAATATACATCGGAGTATATTCTGGGCCAGGCCAGTTTATACCCCGGGTATACTTTGGGCTAGGCCAGACTATACCCCCCCCCCCCCACCAGTCCAGATTATATCCCCTACTTTTTTTTTTAAAAACAAGTCAAGACCACAGTTTATTTCAACTTTAGTTTAAATTTTTCATTATCACTGTCATCAAGTATCGTATTGAAGCATACATTCTTGACTCTTGTAAATTATGATACATTTAAGTGAAAATAAACATGCAGTAAAAAGCATTGATATACAAAAGGTATGAAAATCCATTCAAATTGATATGATTAGATTTTACCACTAATTTTACTTGTTTCCGTTGGTATTACTATTGTTTTCTTGTTTTTTTCATAATTGGTAGTCCATGAGCTAAACATATGTTGTACTTTTTTTGTTTGGCACCACTGACATATATATAAATACTTAGTGGCAAGGTATGAAATAATTATAGGACTCATAAGTGTAAAGTCATCTGAATTTCATTTTAATTTTTGAAAATCAGAAATGTGCTTGATAGGTCAGAACAATTAGATCTACATACAAAATTACAATAATGCAGAGAGAAAAGGCCAGGAAAACACACACAGAGAATGCAACAACAACATTTCAATAACCCAACTGTCAGATGGTGCAATTCCATCATCCAGCAGACATTAAATACTTCACATTACATTAAATACATACTAAAAATTTTTCACATCATGAACTTAACCTGTCCTGTTCCACTTGAGACGTTACAAAATGCTAACCAGTAATATACAGTAATAAAAATAAGAACACGAAATCATCTTATTTACTCTTGAAAATAAAGAGAATATAATCAATATCAGAATCATCATCATCATCATCATCTTGGAATATTATAAAGATAAGAGAGAATGTAAAAATGACCTACACATCATTCTAGAATCTATAAGCAGCAATGTGTGTACCAACTGTATGATTGTATATGTAAAAAAAAAATGTGTTAAATCTTTTCAACTATTCAGGTACAACTGGACAGAAAGCTTTAGTAAAGTAGCTTTGATAGCCGTGAAAACTGACAGATTAAATCTACTGAGTCAACAGTGCATTGTAGAAAGTAATTACAGTATATTATGGCAAAAATTCGATGGATCATGTTGCGTTAATATTTCATGTTAGTGAATTCTTTGATAGCTTATTTGTAGAAAGATATACATTTCATGCAGCTGATGGTTTAAGGCACTGGATTTGTTTGCAGGGCATTTGAAACTGAAAGATTGCAATTATGTGTTATAGTGAATAAAGGCATGTCACTTGCGGGTGAAATAACATTTTAAAAACTTAATGTTGTATCCTTGAATGTCTTGCGTGAATATGGGAGTATAATCTAGACTGGTGGAATATAGTTTGGCCTAAACACCACAATCATAGTTTAATTCATATTTTTTTTGATCACTGTCAACGGGCACCATAGTAATACGTGTATACATTCTTGACTTCCGTAAACCATAATACAATTCAGAGGAAAAAACATCCATTATTATGTATTGATATGCAATGGGGTGAATATCCATTTAAATTGATATGATTCAACTCATTTCACTCACGTTCGACTCATGTTGTAGTTGTTTTTGTAGTTGGTTGCCCATGAGTAAAATTTGCACTGTATTGTTTGTTTGGCACTGAATACACTTAGTCGCAATGAATGAAACGATTAACACACTCATAAAAATGAAGTCAATTTAGAGTATTTTTGTCTGCGAATACACAGTTGTTAAATCCTCTGGCAAGAGACCTGTCAAGCTTAGGAAAGTAAAAACGGACTTTTTGTTGTTTTTTTTAAATTTTATTTTACTCGCGAGCGACAAACCCTTATTCACTATAACACGTAAGTTCAATCTTTCAAATGCCTTGCAAACTAATCCAGTGTCTTAAACCGTAAGGTACATGAAATTAATGTATATAATAAGCTATATAAGAATAATATTTGCCAACAAGAATTTTGCCATAGCATGCTACAGATCTAATTTACATTTTACAATGCACTGTTGTCTCAGTGGACTTACTCCGTCGGTCTACACAACTATCAAGGCTATTTCACTAAAGCTTTCTGTCCAGTTCTACCTGAATAGTTGAAAAGATTTAACACATTTTTTTACATAATTATATACAGTTGGTATACACACTTTGCTGCTTATAGATTCTAGAATGATGTGCAGGTCATTTTACATTCCCTCTTCTCTTTATAATATTCCAAGATGATGGTGATGATGATGATTCTGATATTGATTATATTCTCTTTATTTTCAAGAGTAAATAAGAGGATTTCATGTTCTTGTTGTTATTTTTGTATATTACTGGCTAGCATTCTGTAACGTCTCAAGTGGATCTGGACAGGTGGAGCTCATCAGGCGAAAAAATATGTGAAGTGGATGATGGAATTGCACCATCAGTCAGTTGGGTTATTAATATGTGTTTTTTTTTTTCTATGTGTGTTGTTTTTCCGGCCTTTTCTCTCTGCATCATTGTAACAAAAGATGCAATGCATGTTTTACTCATGGCCAACCAATTATCAAAATGATAATAATAATAATAATAATATCAACAGACACGAGTGAAATTAATGCTGAAGTCTAATCATATCAGGTTGAATGGATACTCAACCATTTTGTATATCAACGCATTTTAATGCAAGCTTGTTTCCCCTAAAATGTGTCATGATTAACAGGAGTCAAGAATGTATGTATGTACACCAATTTAAACTGAGGCTGAAATAAACTGTTATTATTATTTTCTCTAAATTGTATGAAGATTTATGGGTGTCAAGAAT
>OZ007567.1:73836959-73931959 GCA_963931925.1 Onchidella celtica | reverse complement strand
GGCTGCTAACACTAGTTTATGGCACAAAATGTTTATAAGAGTGATTAGATATATGAATACGTAAGCCTCTGGTCGAGAAGGCTGCCGAAAATTATCCCAGATTTTTCAAAACATGGTTGCATTTGCTTGCAAATTTAGGAAAGAGAATATTACCAAAATAACAGTGTGTGACGTTACAACTAAGTCTGGCTGTCCTCTTAAAACAAACTTAAATAAGCAAATTATAGTTATTATTTATTAGCTCATCAGAATCGACAGCGTTCGTCTAAGGGTTTTGTAAGATACACTGAAGTTAAACAAATTTTGCTAATACAGACATTGTACACTGTCTTCTTCTCTTTTTTGTTTTCTCTTCGCTAACAGTCTGAATAATAAACAATTCCGTAACTGTTTCCTTTCATCACGGTCTTGTTGCTTCAGTATATTTGAACAGCCTTTTTTGTGTTTGTTTTGCCTTTTGTTCAGTTATTGTTCTGTTGTCTGAAACATTAAACTCACTGTGTTTGGTGTTTGCAAAATACTAGAATCCGTGGTTTCTAAAGTACCGGGTATCCACATAATCCTTGATCTTCATCAGAGGAGCGTGGCGTGCCAGAAAATAAATGACCTCCTACATGACATAGCGTGAAACCCATGACTACAATATTAATAAGCTAAGAGAGTCACAAAAAATGCATTCACACAAAACTTAAAAGCACTATTGGAAATACCACAATTTCGCTCTCAATGATCTCGTTATTAAGGGAGATATAACAATACTGCTTCTCTGTAACCTGGAACTGGTAAAAGATAGGGGAATAATTGTTCTTTTTTATAAACAGTGTATTGTGATAACATTGCAAATTCTTTATCATGTACAGATAATGGTACTTTTTTTCCACGTTTATACTATTTTCCGCCACAATTACATTAAAACTGTGCATATCTTAAGAACACATTATGCCTGCGGATCTGTGAAAGAATTATTTTCTGACATGAATTTTCTGACATTTTGTCGTTTTTTGAAGCCAGCCGAAATCTACAAGTTGATTAAGAGAGGTTAATCATATTTACAATATTCATATTACAGATAGACATGCGTTAAATAACGGCCTTTTCCCCGTTAGATTTTTAAGTTCATGTTTATTTGATCTCGTTTACAAGAGCAAGGAAACTCTCGACAGGTGAGAGCATGAGCAGCGATTAATCCTCAGATGACAGTTCCTTCTTCGACAGGTGTTTCGGCAATTTAATTTTCTGCAAGAATCGGAAAGCTGAAAAGTAACCCAAATTGAGATAACGAAAAACATGTGAAAAGCGTAAAATAGCCGTCTTCTATCCTACGCGTCATTAAACCCAAGCTTAAACTCAAAACACTGAAATCGATCGAACAATATGAAAGGTTTTCGGACCTAGATCAATGTTGAATTCTCAACAATGCTTGTCTGCAAGATGCACACTTCTAAAGTGTAGCTAACCTCTGTAAACACTGATGTCTTGGTTGTAAATTGGCCTGCACAATGCACACTTTAAGTGCACTTTCAGAAAAGTGAGCAGGTTTCAGTGGAAGAACTGATACAAATCCTGGACTTCGCGGTAAGATATCGTAACTCAGTTTTGCAATATTTTTTCAGGAGAAGCAAAAACCAGAATAATTTCCTTCATCAGACCTGATAGTTGCGATATTATAAAAAAAAGTTATTTAATCCTTATAGTTTTCAGAATTTACCACTGATTTATGACACAATCTACTGGCTGTCTTGAGGTCTACAAACATGCTCAAATATCTCAGCTTTAAACAAACAAAAAAAAACAGGTTACGATAGTTTGCCATACCGCCCCCACAATTTTATGCAGACACTGAGTTTTACTGAGATAATCAATGTGGCCAATGAATTAGGAATAGACAAAAGAAATTAGTATTTACTTCTACACATTTCATTCTTTTACCGTTTTCTCAAGGCGTCCATGGAATAACCGTCAGTTTCATGTTTATTTGATCTCGTTTACAAAAGCAAGTAACTCTCGACAGGTGAGAGGCTGTATAATAATAAAATGAGGGGTTTGCATATCGGTTTCCAGTAGGACAGCTGTAAACGGGGGTTAAAATATCAAATTGCTTACTTTGTGTTGTCTGCGGGATTGACTTTCCCAGTTTTTTTATGATGAATAACATGGCGTGTCCTTGGAATACAATTTATTTAATAATACCTGAATTATAATTATTAATATTTTGTACATTAAAAATACTCAAACTGTTTTTGGTTCCTGTTCTGATTTTTTTTTTTTTCTGATTATTTTTCTATCGAGTTGATCAAATTGTTTCACACTTTCGAGTGTGTGCGTGTGTATGTGTGTGTGAGAGAGAGAGAAAAAAAAAAGAGAGAGGGAGAGAGAGAGAGAGAGCGAACGAGTGTGTATGTGAGAGGGAGAGAGAGAGAGAGAGTGGGGGGGGGGGAGTAATGTGTTTCGGGCATAGTACGTGAATCTATGCTTTCGGGTAAAGGCACAAAAGTTTGCCACGCGTATTTTGTTATTTTGCGTTTACATCAATAGACAAGGGACATTACTCTTAAGATATCTCTGGTGTTGTGCTGCCATGTGGATCAGCAGTGGCAAGGCGTACATTTCACTGCAATCTTCTGCTACCCGTACCCAAATGGGGAGCTAGATATTGGATCCAAACCACACTGGCTGGTGTCATAAAACCATTACATTAAAGCAAACAACATTAGGTGTATCAACAATAACAGTATATAATAATAATAATATAAGATGCATTCTCGGGAACTTACTATAGAGTGTAGCCCACAGACTGTCTCAATCCCCTCTGCCAATAATTATATTGTACAGAGAGTGTCTAGCCGTCTTCGATTGGAATTGGGGTAATACTGTTCTCTGGACCAAGTGCAAAGCACAAGGCTGGATTAACCATAAAGCAAAGTAAGCACCTCCTTGAGAGCATCAAGGGAAATGAGGCGGGGGCACCATCAAAATGGGTGCATACGGTGCAAAACTGCCAACGGTACATCTGAATCAGGATCCACAAAAAGGGCCCCTAGAGTAAATGAAAAAAAATTGGTGGGATCCAGTCTTCACATGTTTGGGTGGGCAAGCCCCGACTCACCAAGGACTTGTGACCCGCCGGCTACCCTCACCTAGTTTACCCAGCCTGTCAAAGCCGTTGCCCGGAGGTTGGGCACTGCCGCATGCTGGGCTACTAGGACCCATAGGTGAGAGCTGGGTGCTGGTGGGGACCAATAGAGGATGAGCCACTCCCGGAAGATTGTGACAGCCCCCCCCCCCTCTAGAGTTACTACCCCTCCGGTGCATCCCTTAACCCCCAATGAAAAAATTTAAAGAGCATAATAATATGAACGTTTTCATGCCATTTTCAATCATGAAGATGCCCTTTCATTCACCCTATAGCTGTCAATGCATTTACCGATAAGCGATTGTTCGTGTAGAATAGGATTAAAGCGCGATTATCGACTCGTCAAATTTCGTCACAAGAATACAAGTTTTTTTTCCTATTTGTGTGCACGAGACGGAAGTGACGTCACCATGACCGTAAACAAAAGCCTAGGCAATGGTGTGTGTTACTGTCACATGTCGATCATCAAATAACCGTACATCTGGACGTGAAATTGTGAGCTACCACCACTTGTTTTTGACTTTAGGAAAAATAACAACGATCCTGTTTGCCCTCTTACTATCAACAATGAAGAGGTTGAAATTGTCACAGAGGCCAAATATCTTGGCATTACTATTGATTCATTGCTTAACTGGCATGCGCATGTAACATATGTATACAAGAAAGCCAACCAGCGCATGTATTTCCTCAGAAAGCTCCGCTTTTTAAAAGTTAGCAAAAGCATTCTGAAAATATTTTACACCATGGCTCTTCAGAGCGTTTTGATGTATGGGGTTGTCTGTTGGGGAGGAAACATCTTACAAAAAGATAAAAATAAGATCAATAATTTAATTAAAAAAGCATCCAAAATTTGTATCTGTGATCTGCCATATTTTGATGAGCTGTACACTGGTGCTTGTATTAAAAAAGCTAATATTATTATAAATGACCCCCAACATCCCCTGAACAAGGAATATATAAGATCTGTAAGAAGTTAAGGCTGTTGTCAAAGAAAACTAAAACTGAGCGCTACTTTAAATCGTTTATTCCATCATCAACTAGGATGTTACAATAATGTCGTCATCTTGATCGTAATCTGTGCACAGTTGAATTATGTCCTGCGTGTCAGGTCAATGTGTTTTAGTTAGGGAAGCATATTGTGTGCACTGTTAATTTTGTTAATTTAGTTAATTTATCAGTGTGTGTGTATATATGTGTGTGTGCGCGCTATGTATCATACTTTCTGCTTCTGTAACTGTATTGTTATGTATTCAATGATCAAAACAAATTTCCTTGTACAAGGACGAATAAAATTTATCTTATCTTATCTTATCTTTCCTAGAGATGGGGGTGGGGGTGGAAAGATATAGGGAATAAAACTCCAGCCGAAAACAACTGTCAGTAGATCGCCGTTCGTAGAAAGCAGTAATTTTGTAAAGGGCTCCGAAATCGAGCCAGCTGCTGCGGTTGTCTGCTAAATAGTGTATCGGCGACAACACCACACAGCGTTGAATCAGACCAGGTGCTATGCCACCCACCTTCAGTCGACAAATAGAACAGAACAAAGACAGAGCTTCGACATCTAACTGTGAAAAACAGATGCATCTGTGAAAGAAGAGAAGACAGGTGAGACCAGGACACGCAGGCTAGTCACTAGTCAAGTCAGACTGGAGACATGATGATCATACAGTAATAGCTTAGCAAAACTTCTAATAAAAGACTAGATCCAGGCTACCTTATACATGTACATAATATGTATGTGTAAGTGATAGCCCCCAATCTCTTTCCTCATTCTCTTGATATATGTAATAGGTAGAACGCGCGTCACGACACAGAGTATTTTTATTTTTTTCTCCCGTCTGACAAGATCGCCGATGGATCAACTGACTAGTGTAACTTCGAGACATGTCTAAGCGGTTAAAATGCCTGCTGGTTGCATTGCAGTTGACTGTTAGGACAGGGGTGGAAATGGTGCATCCAAGCTGTTCAGATTCCCTACCATCCGTGTAAACAAGAGAAAAGAAGTGAAAGAATTGACCGAATGTCTCCCATGTGCAAACACACGTGCCATTGTTTATTGTAGCGAGCTATACTTTTAGCTCGCCTCTGATTGGTTCGCGACGCCTTCCGTGCACGCAATGCAAATCAGCTAACGAATCAAAAACAATGCCACGATCGCCATGGTGATGCGTGGGTCCGGACTGACAAGATGGCGGATATGCGCGTCCTACCTATTGTCAATGCTTTCCAGTTTCGGTTCAATTATTGTTGAAGCCAAAGCCTAGCATTGCTGTAGTAGGAAAAGTTTGTCCAGTCAGTATTGGGCAGTGTAGTTTAGTGTCCACTAGGAGTTTTATTTGTTGTTTAATATGGAATTAGGACTGAGGAATGCATTTCTACTTTCAGTGAAAAATTAAAATTTTAATATCAAGAAAACATTTTAATATTCAGAGTGATAGGTCGACAAGTCGTATTAGTTTGAGTTTGGGTCTTGGGGCGCGTCGGCACGACAACAGCAACTTTTCTCCCTTCACGATTTATTTGGGGTACACGTTTTTGTAATTTCGCAATGCAGTTAAATAGTTACATAATGTGTATCACATTGGTGAAATTCTCAAAATTGTATTATTTGAACAAAGTTTTGTAAAGAGATAAAGTGTTTAAATTATGCTGTAGATCTTAGCTTCTCCCAGAAAGGACACGACGCGCTGCATAGATCTACTAAACTAGAATGATCAAGTCGTAAACGTCAATTTTTTTGTCTTCGGTATCTAGTCATTTGAAAAGTACCTAGTCTGTTATTCCCTGACTTGTTTTACCTTTACATTCACTGGGGTGAACGAAAATTTGGGGGAAATAGTATTTTCATTCTTCCAACCACTAGAAATCATGCAGCACATACTTACCCAGACAGCCCAAGCAGGCCTGAAATAGATCTATATGAATACCCATGACACTGTCACGTGATAGGAATCAGCCATGGTTGAGTGAAATTTAATTTCAGAATTCCGCATTTTTTTTTCTTGAAAAAGTTTTCTGCTTGCTCCACCTTACTCTAGTCAATCAACCGTTTTGTTATCATGTACACCAGTAACAGTCCTGGTGTAATGGTACACTAAAATTCATGGCCTAGATATTGAAAAGTAAAGAAAGATTGCTACTGTTAGAAAACCTGAGCATGAAAACAACACAGAGATCTAGCAGGTACAAGCTGATATTATTGCTACCAGAGATGCAGATCAGTCTCGGCAAATGCATATCATATTCCCTTGTAAATCTTGTAACAATATTGTTTGAAACTATTGTCATGTTTAACTTTTTTTTTTTCCCGTTTCTTACAACAATGATTGATGCTAGTAAAAACACACTCCTGCTTTTTCAAATCAACAGATTTGCCAACTCTCATAGACCGTAAATTGACTGAAATTTACAAGACAAGAAAAATTTCAGTCCCTATCTAGTGCTCATTCTGCATGTAATTTACTGACATCATGTATAGACTGTTAATTTCAGCCCTGTGTGATCCATCAGATGTAATATGTTTAAAGTTGCCAAATCCTAACTACACTGTAGATAACGGACATGAAGTTTCATAATTTATTTATTTGTCACTTATTAGAGCTGATTTTCAATCTTTCATGTTTTCACATGTTTTCAGGGCCATAGAGGCGCCAAATCCATGTGCCATGGAATTGGAGGAGTTGCGATGTTTTAAACCAAACTGGAGAATAAGTCTCAGACCAATGTACAGACCACTACAACGGTGTCAAAAACTTCATGAAGACCAGACCTGACAATAAGCAATGGTTTGACAGATGGCATGTTTGCAAAGGTAAATTATTATTAATGATAATATTAAAATAAAGAACAATGACCAAGAGTATAGAGATTAGTAGGTATCCGTCAGGGGCTTGAAATTAAATGTTTTGATGACGTTGGCAGTACAGTACAACTGCACACTGCAGAAGGCTTACGAAGAAGCCACGGGATCCGGTAACACGATAACATTCACTACACAATATAAGTAAAGTTGTGTTTTATAAATTATAAAATTTCATACATCAAGCGGCCAAGACAAACGTTTTCACATTTTTGGGAATTAAGCTGAAAAAGAAACATCATGATGCTATTTGTAGTATACTAATGATGAGAGTTACAAAGGACCAAACAGTGATTACATATCGCTATGCAATAAGTTTACAATAGTTCCTGCTAGATCCTGTTGGCCAAACAGCTAAATTCTTTATCAATACTAGTAACTAAAAAACAAATCTCACCACTCCAGACCGAAAGGAATCAGCACAAAGACATTGATGTCGAGACACTTTGGGTCATCCACATAAAATCGGCGATCAATAGATAGATAGGATAGTATTACTATTACAGTAGTACACAGTGCACAGTAGTGCGCACCGAGCATTTTTCATGGGCTCATGTGTTCGTAAAAAAATGATCTAAATATTTACGCACAGTTTTCTTGGTATGAATGAATGGCACTCACCTCATCTGTATAACACTATACTCGGTATCACTATCAAAGTTTTCTTGGCGTGGCTGGATCGTGAACTCTAGTTTACATTTCCGGTAAGAGGCGGAAATGACGAAATTGACGGAAGTACATTGTCACGTCATATTCGCAATCATGAATTGATAACTGATAATTATAACTGAATTTCTGGGAAAAGTAAAGAGTTTCGGGAAAAAATGAGCTCGACACGTACAGGCTTAATAAATTTTACATACATGTGCCAAGTTTCATTTCTCTACGTTGCGTAGTAAAAAAGCCTTTGCGGTCGCCCCAAGCTCCATTATTATATGATTGAAACATTTCATTGGGCTATTTTACGGCTTTCAATGGTGCCGATGTGCGCCGGCATATTTCACCAACAGAAATCTGGTCTTTGAAGTTTCAGCAAACTGCTGTGTATGTGTGTGTGTGTAGCTGTATGTGTGTGTAGCTGTGTATGTGTGTAGCTGTATGTGTGTGTAGCAGTGTATGTGTGTAGCTGTGTGTGTGTGTAGCTGTGTGTGTTGTTGGTGTTAAAGAAAATGAATACATTACAAAATGTCCCGTTCCACGAATGGCTAAGAGTAAGGCAAAAGGCAAGGTCTAGAGAGCGAAGTGGTCTATTATGTAACGGATGAGAGAATGTAGGGTGAAGCTGTGTTTTCATGATTGTCTACGGAAATGGAAACGTCAAACACCCATCTAGTTGTCAAAAGAAAGGACATTTTCATGTATTCGGCTTTGAAAATAGATCATGCCTTTTCAAACTGTTTTGGGATGAACGGTATTTATATCCGCCACAAAGACCACTTTATATCATTATTTGTATCACCTAACTAAACTTCCATCTTTATTTGAAACAATGTTGCCGTGTAAATCAACAGTGAAAGTGAAAGAAACGGTATAAAGTGCTGATTTTCTAGTGGGAGGCCACGTATCTTTCATCAGTCCCGTCAAAATACCCGGGGACGACTGTAGGAGAAATCACGGAGTCCCGAGTCAGGACCCAAGTGCCGACCAATGAAAGTAGGCAGGTCAAGGTTACGAAACAAAACGGGGCCCCTTTCACTACAAGTGCGGTGTCAGGAGTGGGGTTTGGTGGATATAGTGGATGTGACCACAGCTCGTTGACTCACACCCGAAACATTCATCCCACAATAACTAAGCAACACAGGATTAGTAATGTTCAAGCCTGACGGGCCATATAATCATAATACAACATTCGACTGTGTTACGGGTTGGGTCCTCGAGTGTTACGGGGATGGTTATTATGGAATTATAGGTTCGACTGCATTTTAAACTATCGAGAGGTTTTTAAACATTACTCTTTCATGCCATGCCACATATACTAATAACGATTCAAGTAAGTTTTATCAAGGACCTTGCAGGGCCACAAATTTATTACTTTAAATTCCCTAACAATTTCGTCTAGCTCTTACATTCTAAAGGGACAACATCAGCAGCATCAAATGAAAACACAATAATATATCACTAGAAGTCTCCTCTAGATTCTTAAAAGATTATATCATTCTGACTCATTCACAATTTAATTATTACTTATTTATCTTTCAGATTTAGCCTACCTACTATCTAACAAATAATATCTTAATGTCTCAGACGACAATGTTAACACAGTTATTTGAGCCTACCGCTTAAAAAGGTTATAACTCGTCAACACAACTGACGTAATTACATTAGATCTAGATCTACTCTAGGATGGGCTGGCAATCCCCAGCCTCATCCAGACACATCAATTTCAATTTACAAATGTGTATACCAGACACTCATGCTAGATCTAGTTGCATGTAAAATACATTATGGTCTTGCATTCTTTGGTAGCACTTCTACTGGAAACTTAAAGGTCAGATTCACGTTCATCGTCGAATCAGTATGTAGATCTAGAAACTTACGATTGGCCCCTGATCCAAGATCAGGGAGCTGGAGATAACAGCAGTAGAAAAATTCATAAGAGCGTATGGTCTCATTCCAATGTCTATTAAGGTCATAGACATGGCTTTAACAATCTTCTGATTCTCTCAGGCCGAATCCAGCCGACTGCCCTCGGAGATGGATAACAATTCTGCATGGAGTGCTCAAACATAGTAAGGGCTCTGGTTATATACTGCTCGGCCATATGCAATTCCCCAGCCAACTGCCCAAATTTGATTGGTGCATCCATTTCGAGCTCAGCTCGTAGTATTAATAGATTCTATTAATAGTAACAGACAAGGTCAAATTAAGATATCAAAACCCTTGCCAAAGTCTCTAAACCCTCTACGTTTTATGTACGAATTTACTCACTCCCTTTTCTCACCCCTGTTAAAGTTTAACAAAATCACGGGGTCGAAAATTGCACCGTCACTGTTAACTCATCCATTTATTCTATCCTGCCCCACTTTCTTTCCATCTCTAAGAAAAAGCGTTACAAAAACAAACTGTCCACGAGAATAGTTCAAGGACATTTGCACTGGCTAAAATCAACGACCCTGAAATAAACAAACCGTGACCCAGCACGGCAATTCTAGTCCTAACCCTGACATATCCCCCACCCCAGTGAAAATTTTAAATAAAATTTACACGATAGGATCCAAGAAATCCCAAAGTTATTGTGGTAGGGGCTTAAGTAGTACTGTCGAAAAATGAGCCTTAAGCTTGAGAAGAAAAATCTAACTAAGAACGTGCATATTGGATGGACAAAAAGCATACAATTATTGATGCCACGTTCTATAGAATCTAGTCTATCGAAACATTCTTACTGCACCCAATCAAACTTCTCAGGAACATCTATAATAACAAATGAGTATATCACTGTATACTGCTGGATTAAAGTATAACTATTATCAAATAATGAAGCCTTACTGAAGGAATAGGCTCATAATTATCTAGTCAACACACACAATTGCTGCTTATATACACATTCACACACAATATATTGTTAATTAAAATACTGTGGTATCCAATGGCAGCAGTAGCTCTGGTAGCTTGGTTTGCCATGTCTCCATCTCATTGACCCGCTGACAAGGGCGTCAGGTTTGCCAGAAGTTCAGGTCACAGTCAGGAATGACGCTGGTGGAAAGAGGATATTCACAAAAAAAGGATTGTAAAACTGGTTCATAAAGTAATGAACAAGATAAATGTGAATCCATCCACCGTCTAGAATTGAGGGGGACAAGCACTATCCAACCCCAATACAAGACACAACACTCTTTAATAGGAATTTAAATGAGACGTGACAAAATATCAGCTTGGGAATTGTCACCGCCAGGGATAGCCCGGATAACAAACCGGTATTCCTGGAGTGCAAGACTCCACCTCGTTAATCGAGCATTTTTAGCCCTGTTAGCCTTTAAGAATAACAACGGACGATGGTCCGTTTCAATTATAAACTCGGACATGAGTAGATATCGCGAAAATGCGTTTACAGCAAAAATGATAGCGAGGCACTCTCGCTCGATAATTGCATAGCGGCATTCCCTATCTAGCAACTTGCGGCTGGCGTATAGACATGGCCGCAAGGTATCGTCTCGTTCCTGTAATAACACAGCTCCCAATCCCTTGTCCGACGCATCAGTGCGGACAATAAATATTTGGTTTATATCTGGCAGTATGAGAATGGGGGAAGTGGAAAACAGTTGTTGAACGGTACGAAGTGTATCAGCACATTCGGTTGTCCATTTCACTTTATTAGGAAAATTCTTTCTTGTGAGGTCCGACAACGGAGCTGTAAGCGAAGACAAATTTGGAATGAATTTCCTATAATAGTTAAGAAAGCCCAATAAACTACGAACTTCTTTCTTAGTTCGAGGGGGTTGGAGCTTTAAGATAGTAGTTATCTTCTTGTCATCAGGAGTCTGAACGCCGTGGGCAATTGTATGGCCCAGAAAATTAATTTCATTATATCCTAAAAACACCTTACTGGGTTTCGCCGTAAGGCCAGCTCGACGAAGAGCAATAAAAACTTGTCGTAGGGCTGCGAGGTGGCCCGACCAATCGGTTTCATAAATGCAAATGTCGTCAAAATACGACAATACGGAATTCATACCCTGGAGCAATATTGTCATCATACGGGCGAAAGTGGCAGGGGCTGTAACTAACCCGAAAGGCATATAGCGCCACTGCATAAGACCCAACGGAGTCTGAAAAGCGGTATATTGCTTGCTATTCTCATCAAGCGGAATTTGCCAATAGCCTTTGGAAAGGTCAATTTTAGAAAAAATCGTTGCCCTCGCTAATTGAGCAAAAAGATTCTCCTGGTTGGGAATCGGTTCAGCGTCATATATCGTAACCTCATTAAGTTTACGATAGTCAATACAAAAACGCACGGTATCATCTTTTTTTTTCACTAAGACGATGGGTGAGTTATATGGGCTCGTCGATCGCTCTATCACTCCCAGGTGAAACATGTTACGTACCTCGGTTATTATAGTCTCCTGTGCGTGCAGCGGACGCGGGTATGGTTTAACAAAGACGGGTATATCCGTCTTTAATCTTATAACATGTTGTACCAAGGAAGTATTACCTGGTAGATCAGTAAAGACTGTAGTAAACTCGTTAAGCAAATCTCTTATATCTTGTCTTTGCGATTCAGATAAATCTGGATTTATATTTACATCCGAAGTGTTTTCAGAAGATCGAAGTGCGGGGATTGAATTCTCTATCTTAATAGGATCATCATCGTCAACTGAAACCAAGGCCGCATTGGCCTGAGCAACCACATTTCGGCGATTATTCTGTCGATTATCATCGTCGGACAGGTACTGCTTTAACATATTTATATGGAAGACTTTGTCCTGTCCTCGAATCTTGATAAGATAATTTACTCGAGAAAGTCTCTTTAGAACTTTAAAAGGTCCCTTCCATGTAAGAAGGAGTTTATTTTTCGTCTCCGGAAGGAGAACAAGAGTTTGGTCTCCGACGGCCAAGGTTCGCAATCGGCTACCTTGATCACGATATAGTTTATAAAGACTAGCATGCGCAGCTGAAGATTTTTGTGCGAGCTGACATGCGTTAAGAATTCGATGCCGCAAGTCTACAACGTATTGATATGCAGACCGCGTATCATTGTCGTCGGTGTCTGATCCGGCGAATAAATCATGGAGTATGGCCATTGGACCACGCGGCTTACGACCATACAATAGTTCGAAGGGGGAAAAACCCGTCGATGCGTTCGACAGTTCTCGGTATGCAAAAAGAATAGCGGGGAGTTGTCGATCCCAATCACTCGGCTTGTCGGCCGAAACTCGTGCAAGCATACTTTTCATGGTAGCATTCCAGCGTTCACAGCAGCCATTAGACTGTGGGTGGTATGGAGATGTTAATCTTTGTTTAATCCCGACCAATTCCAAGACTTTCTTAAAAAGTTCAGAGGTAAACTGTGGACCTCTGTCCGATAAAATTTCAACCGGAAACCCAAGACGCGAAAAAATAGTAATAAGGGCCTCAGCGACATGATCAGCTGAAATGTCTTTTAGCGGAATGGCCTCTGGCCAACGGGTTGCGTAGTCAATGACAGAAAGTATAAAACGATGTCCTCTGTCTGACTTGTGTAGGGGCCCAACTATATCTACGGCAACGCGCTCAAATGGTCTGGAGACCATAGGCATCTCCTGCAGAGGAGCACGCGATGCTCTTCCTTTAGGAGTACGTCTCTGACATACGTCACATGTTGATACGAACCGGTTTACATCTGCGTAAATACTGGGCCAAAAAAATTGCGATAGTATTCGAGACTTAGTTCTGGCCTTTCCTTGGTGACCCGCCAAGGAAGTGTCATGCGCGAGACGAATAATGTCGCGACGAAAAGATCTCGGTACTACAAGTTGCATAACAGTCTCTCGCTTACTCCGAAAATTACGATATAATAAGTCATCTTTAATAAGAAACTTAGAGGTATCCGGCGCGGTAGGATCAACCTTAGCAAACAAATGTTTCAATGTGGGATCTGAATGTTGCTCATCATGAAATGCACTAGACGTTATGTTCACTTCAATAGTAGGATTACTCAATGGACTGTCTGCTCGTCGACTCGATTGTAGGCGTGTTGTCGCACAAGCAACACTCTCATTCTCAGTCCAAATTTCCAAGTTACCGATAGGAAACTTATTTACTTGAGGTACATTCCCTATGATTATGTCAGCCACCGGATTAGGCAGTACACATGCAGTAACAATACCTGTGAGAAAAGGTGTATCAATATAAACTTCTGCAAGACGGAATCGCTCTACAGATCCGCCAAAAGTAATACAAGTTACCTCCTTATCCAAAAATTGTGTTGGACGGACTAGTGACTGTCGAACGCCGATAGTCGTGCATCCGGAGTCACGTAAAACAGAAGCGCGAATAGCGTTCACGCGGCCCTGGTAAAATGTTAAGTCACCCAGTTCATGTAGGGCGGACATGACTGGAATAGCTTTTGATTGTCTTGAAGATTCAGAATGACCGTCAGTCTCATAAGGTGTAGATTTAATCGAGCAGGCATTTGCCGATTCCACTTTCACGTTACAAAATCTTTGTATGTGGCCTACCCTATTACACCTAAAACACATAGTACGATTAGGATCGTTTCCACGATAGGGAAGACTCTGCGGCCTATCATAATCAGGATTATTATCAAAATGCACTCGTCGCGGCGGCCCCTGAGGCCGGTTATATTGTTGGCCTGGATAGTTGCCACGATAATATGGGCGAGGCTCGTAAAACGAATAGCTCTGGTATCCTCGACGCGGGGATACATTACCTCGATTCGGAAAATCTCTCTGTCTAAAAAAAGGCGGCTCTGATTGAGAGTGCGGATTTGGGGCCTGACGACGAGTCGGCCTTGAACGATTGTGTCCGGTTGGCGCTCCTTTGCCTACGTTGGCATAACACGGTGCTATAGTTGAAGGCTTTGCCAAAGGACGATTTGGGTGGGCGGACGCATAACGTTCCGCGCACGATGTGATTTCTTCAGAGGATGTCGGTGCCCTCTCTTTAAGGTGGGCAACCAAATCGGAATGACATGCCGTATAGATTTGGTCCTTTAAGACCAAATCATAAAGTTGAAGATAATTTCCGGTAGTTACATTCGCGAGCTCGATCCAGCGATCTAAGTAATGTTTCAGCCGATTCACATAAGTTGAGAAATTTTCAGATGGCTCAGGTTTACATGAGCGAAATCTTTGATGAAAGCCATCCTCGGTATGCTGGAATCGCTTAAGCAGTGCTGTTTTAAGCTTGTCATAGTCGTTGGCATCCTCTACTTTGAGGCTATGAAATACTTCTAGAGCTTTACCTGTTAGTAAATTAGACAGGCATGAACTGTACATCGCCTGCTGCCATCCGACGCATTTAGCGTGTAGCTCGAACCGATGCAAATATGCGTCGATCCGGTCGAGTTTTTCATTAAACGTTGGCAGTTTTGGTTTGGTAGCATAAGTATTGGTGGCAGTAGTGGGGTTTACAAGCGATTCTCGCTCTAATTTCTTCATTGCGAGTTCATGCTCTCTTTTTTCTCTCTCTACAGCCTCTTTTTCTCGTTCTCTTTCTCTTTCCTTTTCTCTCTCTCTTTCTTTTTCTCTTTCTCTTTCTTCTTTTTCTCTTTCTCTTTCTCTTTCTTCTTTTTCTCTCTCTCTTGCTGCTAGGCGATCCTCACGATCTCGGTCTTGCTGTACTTGTCGTTCGCACCACGAGGCGCGTTCTTCTTCTGGTATGCCCAGAACTTTGGCAGATTCAAAGTATTTAAGAAACTCGGCCATGATATGTTAAAGTCTGTAACTAGTATTTACCTACTCTTAAGGTATATCGCGGTATCAATTATATTATCTCTAACAGTTATTTTCTGCTAATATTAATTCAGTGTCTTACGTTAGCACTGCTTCGCGAAAAGAACGTTCTATCTCTCTCTGTAAATTACAGGCAGTATCACTTAAACTGCAAAAACTTTATCTCTCTCTCTCTCTCTGAATATGAATTCTAGTAAGGCAGTGCCGTCTATCCGTTGCTCCCACTGCAATAAAATATATATATCGCCTTTAATGCGATAAATTAATGTCTTGAGTGATCACTCTCAAAATTTATGTCTCTCTCAACGCGACGAACCAGTGTCCTCTGTTATCACTGTGAAAAATGAATCGCTCTCTCAATGCGATGAATCAAAAATATATCTCTCTCTCAACACGACAAATTTGAAATATCTCTCTCTTCCCAAAACGCGGACACGCAGTGTCTTCTGTTACCACTGCAAAATTATTCTCTCTATCTTTAACGTGAAATTGTCACGTGAACAAAAATTTATTATATTTCTCTCTCTCTCATATGTCAATACCAGATTACAATTCAACGTGGTTTTAGCACGTGAAACACCTCAGGCATATATTGTAAACATAACAATGTTAGTATAGTAGTTTAAAGTTTATAAGGAAGCAAAAAGAAATACAATAAACAGGACGCTATACTGACAAGTAATACGAACGATAACAGACCCTACAAGTCCTAACTTCTATTACAGAAAGTTTAAGAAGAAAACAGGAGAGACATCTTCCTAAAGAAAAGTGAGGAAGTAAAGAAACGCCACAATCTATACGAATAATGGATCCCTAATAGAACTATTCACAGTGAAGCAAATCCCCCCGAGTTATCAATAGCCACCAAGGCACTCCAATATCCTTCGTAATGGCAAAGAAGATATGCTATACTATGACCCCAACCAACCTCCCGCTCTTAAACTAAACATATAGTAAATAGTAAACTAGCCTGGAAACACACACAGAGCGGAAAGTACGTCGCCCTCCTCAAGACTGTTAGAAAGATGGTTCACTTAACTTTGTTTTTGAGGAATTCAGATGGTACGTATCCTCAAACCATAGCTCCAATCCAAAAAAAATGCGTTTGTCTCAGGTAGATCTGTAAGGTGAAGATTGTCCCTCGCCGGTGTCGTCGGGTCAATGGGATGTTGAGTCCACCATGTGACATTGAAACAAAATGTTAAATTAATACAAATGCCTAAAATCTATAATGAAAAGGACCTGAAAACATAATGTTACAACAGTATAATATCAAATACTGGAATAAAAATACAATAGGTTTTAAATAATTTATCTATGGCATGGCGTTATCTAAGTTCTTTAAGGGTCCCTCTCCAGTGTTACGGGTTGGGTCCTCGAGTGTTACGGGGATGGTTATTATGGAATTATAGGTTCGACTGCATTTTAAACTATCGAGAGGTTTTTAAACATTACTCTTTCATGCCATGCCACATATACTAATAACGATTCAAGTAAGTTTTATCAAGGACCTTGCAGGGCCACAAATTTATTACTTTAAATTCCCTAACAATTTCGTCTAGCTCTTACATTCTAAAGGGACAACATCAGCAGCATCAAATGAAAACACAATAATATATCACTAGAAGTCTCCTCTAGATTCTTAAAAGATTATATCATTCTGACTCATTCACAATTTAATTATTACTTATTTATCTTTCAGATTTAGCCTACCTACTATCTAACAAATAATATCTTAATGTCTCAGACGACAATGTTAACACAGTTATTTGAGCCTACCGCTTAAAAAGGTTATAACTCGTCAACACAACTGACGTAATTACATTAGATCTAGATCTACTCTAGGATGGGCTGGCAATCCCCAGCCTCATCCAGACACATCAATTTCAATTTACAAATGTGTATACCAGACACTCATGCTAGATCTAGTTGCATGTAAAATACATTATGGTCTTGCATTCTTTGGTAGCACTTCTACTGGAAACTTAAAGGTCAGATTCACGTTCATCGTCGAATCAGTATGTAGATCTAGAAACTTACGATTGGCCCCTGATCCAAGATCAGGGAGCTGGAGATAACAGCAGTAGAAAAATTCATAAGAGCGTATGGTCTCATTCCAATGTCTATTAAGGTCATAGACATGGCTTTAACAATCTTCTGATTCTCTCAGGCCGAATCCAGCCGACTGCCCTCGGAGATGGATAACAATTCTGCATGGAGTGCTCAAACATAGTAAGGGCTCTGGTTATATACTGCTCGGCCATATGCAATTCCCCAGCCAACTGCCCAAATTTGATTGGTGCATCCATTTCGAGCTCAGCTCGTAGTATTAATAGATTCTATTAATAGTAACAGACAAGGTCAAATTAAGATATCAAAACCCTTGCCAAAGTCTCTAAACCCTCTACGTTTTATGTACGAATTTACTCACTCCCTTTTCTCACCCCTGTTAAAGTTTAACAAAATCACGGGGTCGAAAATTGCACCGTCACTGTTAACTCATCCATTTATTCTATCCTGCCCCACTTTCTTTCCATCTCTAAGGAAAAGCGTTACAAAAACAAACTGTCCACGAGAATAGTTCAAGGACATTTGCACTGGCTAAAATCAACGACCCTGAAATAAACAAACCGTGACCCAGCACGGCAATTCTAGTCCTAACCCTGACAGACTGCATAATTTACGGTAATCACAATCATAGATATTACATAACTGTCATCGACTCCAGAAATTCCAGCAAGTCTATCTAAAATAGGGTATAGAGAAAAGGTATTGTACTATGCACTCTTTAAGTGCGCCTATCCAGGACTACGGTTCCTAAAGGACACCGGTGTAGACAAATTCAATTTGGTCGGTCTCGCTTTCATACAATCAGTAATAGCACCTAATCAGAATAATTGACTGACTCCTACAGCGTAGCAGCACTCACTAATAATTTTCACAGTAATACACTTTACAAAATATCTATGCTGCTCCACACTAAGAAGTATACAGCTGGGAAATGAACATAGTTCAATCTCAAACACAATCTAACAACTCATTACACATCTAGTAAACATATAGTCAATGTCCTTCTCTTCGTCACAATGGGGTGACGGAAAAACTGTCACAGTTCCTGGCACGAACACATACGAGGGATCTCACCATTTCCTCGCTCGCTATGGTTTTGCGAGCGAGAGAGTCCAATGTAAGCGGTGTGCACACTTAAGCCTGGTGCACAGAGGCTTCGCCACTGTCCAGGTCTCTCACAGTGCGAATCTTTCTGTCTGTCATCTCCACTCAGGTAGGAGGCCCCCGTGATTCGTCCTTTCGCCAAATGCTCGAAATATGAATTCACTGATCTTTTTTTTTTTTTTTTTAAGAGCTCAGATTGAAATGCGATTTTGAATGTATTCATTCAGTGCATGACTCAGTGATCACTAAATAAAGAAATAATAAGTACCTAATTAAGCGAACAGAGATGAACAGCTTCAATTTTTTTTAAATATATAGATGCCTATATAGGTGTGTTTGAACATACATGTAGATACTCGAAGGAATTAAAAGTGAAGACCAAGATAAATAAATAGATCAATAGATAAATAGATGAGTAAGAGAAAACATATATAACCAAGTAAATGAATACACAGCTGTCTATGGTCCTGGGGATCGAACCCAGCTTGAGTCTTTTATATCCCAGAATTGTTAACTACTGAATTCTGTGTTGTCGGCCTTCTCGAACCCTCTAGGTCTTTAACATTATCAGCTGATCAGTTTTAGAGTTCAGTTTTAAACAGCTGGTACTATAGAAATACAAACACCAGCCAATCATAATGATAATCAGTAAAAATACGGATTAAAAAGAAAAAAAAAAGAAAAAAAAAAGAAAGAAAAAAAAAAAACCTGTCTTCCATGTGCTACGTGTTCCCAATGGTTTTAAATACTAAGAGGATAATTAATGCAGATATGATGCATAATAGAGTCAATCCAGACAAGGAAAAACAACAACAAAAAAAAGAACAAAAAAAACAAACAAAACAACTGCCAATTTTCTAGCCAAATAATAATAATAAAATATTATCAGTAACAGAATAATTATAGTATAATGTGACCGTGAAATAACTTTACTTTCATGCACCTTGGAATACCCAAATTTGTTGCATTTTTCATCTTTTCCCCACTGCCCTTTTTTTTTTTTTTTTTATCTCTATTTTACTCGCTCATACAATAATATTTCCATTCATATTTAACGTTAATGGAGCCTGAGATGAATTAAGGATACTGAGACATCTCGTGGCGTACAATTGATAGCTATTCGATGAGATGTTCTCTATTCTTCCATTCTATTTCAAAAATATGGAAAATATTATTCATGGTTCCATATTTCAGCTTACTTATACATAGCTTGGCCACTAATATAATATGATTTATAGTATTTATTTTCTTACTTGTACATTCGTTACAATCTTCTTTCACTATTCCAAAGAGTGCTGTCACCTCGTTCATGATTAATTTATGGCCCGTTTTCATAAGAATGACATTGGCTATATGATTCCAAAATCCCCTGATTTTCTTACAGTGAAAGAAGAAATGCTCTATGTAGTCTCTTTCATTACAATAAGCACAATTTTCTGATGATTTTATTCCTATTCTTGTAAGTAATATATTGGTAGGGTAGATATTATGGATTAATTTAAAGTGAAGAAGCCTAAGTCTACTTTCCCTAGATGAATTTTTTGCTACCATAAAATATTTTGTTACATCGATATCAAGCTTTCTTTTCCAGAAGCCAACTCCACAACTAGTACCTTCTCTACTGTTTAGATATCTATTTCTTATTTGTTTATTAGTTTTGGCAAAGAAACATTCAATATATTCAGGAAGCTTACAAGCTGTCTCTTTTGCTTCCCTAATCATGTTCCTTGTGACATTGCCTAAAGGCGTTCTCTGGTTTTCTGTGAAGGCATTTATCATTGCGTTATATTCAAACAATAGACTAGGGTAATTTCCTGTTTTTTCCTCTATGGTCTCTCTTCCGATTATTCCTCTCTCGCTCCACACGTCATGTATATATTTTATATTTGCCTTGATCCATTTCGGGAAGAAAAGGAGGTTTCTTTTATATTGGAACAGCTTATTATTAAACAAGGGTTGATTTAACAATTCCTGTAGTGACATGTTGTCAGTGTCACAAACAATTACTTTTGTGTCCTTTGCTTCTATCCAGGCACTGGCTACAGTTCGCCAGAACAAAGATGTGATAGTGTTTATTTTTGCCTTATGTTTAAGGCTGAAATTACTTTCTACAAAATATTTGCTACCCCCAAACTGTGAGAAGAAATGTTCAGAGGTGTTTATGTGGCTTTCATTCGTCCTATTACCTTTTGATATCAGCCATTTCATCCACTTCACTAGGAATATTTTCTGTTGGTCCTTTATACTAATCATACCCAATCCTCCTTCAGACAATTCTTTGCAAATTACATTTCTTTTCCACTGATCTTAGTACGTGTGTTAGCTTTTATACCCCCCGATGGTTACTAAGGGTCTCCCTCCCGATTGGACGGTCAAAGACCTAGCCACGACAAACACAAGTGTGTCTTTCAGTTAACCCTAACTGCTTTCTCAAAAGGATATGTACACAACTCAAAAACCCACACTCGAACTTCTACAATCCTACTATGTAAACAAGAAAATCTCACACGCATACCAAAATCAAAGGGTTAACTTAATGTTTACAAACTTCACTCACACATCCCTCATCACGAAATCCGTGGCTCGATTAATAGCTAAACGCGTTTCATATTCTCCCAAAATAACCAACCCATGACTAACAGAAAAAAGAGCTCATGCGGCTCGTGACATACGGGCATCTTCATTATTATTATGGGAGCGGGAAGCGTGATTTTTTTTTTCGTACGAGCTTTAGCAAATTCAGGAGCGGGGCAGCAACATACCCCCAAACAAGGGTGAGCTCCAATACATCCCAGAGATTGTCGGTGACAATCAGGCACAGTCCAGAGATTCAGGCACCCATGGCAGTGTTAGATGGGACGAGAAATCACTTCACTTTGGACCATAGACCATTTGTCGGTGACGTTCAGAGTCATATCAGGCACACTCCGGATATTGCAGCACCCATGGCAGTGTTGGGACGAGAAATCCGTCAGCAGATGACCGGTGTTTGGGGGTGTGTTGCTGCCCCGCTCCTGAAATTGACACACAAAACACTTGAAAAGAGTGCCCTCGACTACTGTGTACGTTTTTTAACCACTTCCTTTTGGACCATAGCCCGTTCACAATGTCTCACAATCAACAACAGGCTTTATGTGGAATCATATGTTCAGTCACTCGGAATCGGAAATTGAGCATCAAAAAACGATACTGGGTCAAACAGTGGCTGTTGGATCGAGCGACCCACACTCACACCAATTTATTGAATGAGTTGAGATTTTATCCAAGTGATTTTCGTAATTATTTGCGAATGGACGATGACACGTATTTAAAACTCTTGAGACACCGTTGATCGAGAGGGAAAATACAGTGATGAGGAGAGACAGACAGACAGACAGACAAGCACCTAAAGGTTGGCTGAAGCTGCTGTTGAAATATAATGCTACTTTATTTGGCTCTGAGCGTTTTTCCAGTGAACTCGATGGACTGCACGTTTTTTTTTTCTGTTAAGGCAATACGTTTCCCCCCCCCCCTCCCCCCCCCCCCCCCCCCCCATGAACGGCTCGCAGCAATCTCGAGGTTTTTTAGCACAGGACGGTCATATGAAGACCTGAAATTATTTGCAACCTGCATCTCACCCCAAGCCTTAACTGGACTGACACCAGAGACATGCAGGGCAATTTATACTTACGTTGCAGAGGACTACTTGGGGATGAGTACATTGGGTTTGGATTTAACGTCACTTTCAACACAAGTTAGTTATTTAAGTAACATTTTGCTATTTGGACAGTTTACGAGCCAGTGCCGCCACACAGGGATACGAAGTGTAGCACAACTCACATATTATATCCCTTCCAATCACAGTATACTGATTTACAATCCCTGCACTTTGATGATGAGGCAAGACAAGCAACTGGATTACCAATGTTAGGTGTGACCCGACCGGGGTTCGAACCCCCAACCTCCCGGTTCCCGTATGGTGGTTCTAACACTTGGATCATCTAGCCCAGCAGTCCACAACCTTTTTCGTCCAAGGAGACCGGTTTTATACATGAAATTTTTCTGCAGACTGGCTAGACACTAATGAAAGAAAAATAACTATAATTTGAATCACAAATTTTTTTCTTTGCACCCCGGTACCAAACGATCCACGGACCGCTGGCACCGGTCAAAGGACAGGGAGTTGGAGACCCCTGATCAGGCCAGTTCATTACATTGTATCTATCAGCTACATTTCATTGGTGCCTTTAATATAGTTTCTATTTTTTTTATTTTATTTATGAGACAGGACAAGATTATTAAAATAACACTTTATTGATCGGATTGAATCATTCACTTAACAAAGCCACTGACTTATTAAAACATAAAATTATGGATACATGTCATATAATTTATGTTACGAGGATTAGGTATGAGTAGAATACAAAGGGAACAACAATACAACTTGACAAGGAGTTTACTTTGTTTATCGGCGCTGCCTCACGTTCGTTTTCGCCGGGACGCACAGGTTGAGAGAGAAAAATATCTCTTTCTATTTATCTCTCTCTCTTTCCAACTCTCTTTTATCCCCATCTCTTTTATCCCCACCAAAACACATGAAATCACACACACACACACACACACACACCATCAGTTTTTTATAAGTTTTACAGGATCTGGGCGTTAATGTAAGCCGGGCTTGAACGTGTGTGGGGAGCTTACTCTTAGCCATTCGTGGAACGGGGCATTTTTAATCTCTTCATGTCCCTTAACAACAACACATACAGTTACAGACACACAAAGTTACACATACACACAATGACACGCAGCTACACACCCACACAGCCACACATACACACACATACACAGCAGTTTAGTGAAACTTCAAAGACCAGATTTCTATTTGTGAAATATGCAGGCGCATAGCAGCACCATTGAAAGCCGTTTTTATAACCCATTGAAACATTTCAATATTGATCAAGAATTTAACTATTTGTATTGGCTAACAGGATCAGGAAGTACTGTGACCGTATTGCCTTAACGGAAAAAAAAAAGTGCAGTCCATTGAGTTCACTGGAAAAACGCTCAGAGCCAGATAAAGTAGCATTATATTTCAACAGCAGCTTCAGCCAACCTTTAGGTGCCTGTCTGTCTGTCTGTCTGTCTGTCTGTCTCTCTCTCTCTCTATCTCTCTCTCTCTCTCTCTCTGTGTGTGTCTCTCTCTCTCTGTCTCTCTCTCTGTCTTCTCTCTGCTATCAAAGCATAATAGTATAGTCTAGATCTAGATATAACTGATCAAAATCAGTCGAACGTATCAATTCACGTGATAGGTCGATCGAACTTATATCTTAACGGCAGATAACCACTTCTCCCAGATCGCTGCGGATTGTTGTGTCACCGAGATGCCAGTTAAGCACTTTCTGCCATTTAATGTCAAAGGATTCTTTTCAAGAAATTTCATGAGATGGCAGAATAACAAAATCTCTGGCTGGGAATATGGCAATGAAAACTTGCCGTTCAAACTATATTTTATGAAATGGATGAAAAATGTATGTTTATAAGTCTGTTAGTATAAATGAATGGTATTTTCAGATTAGTTTAGCTTGTAAATTGCTGCATTCCTGTACTGTCGACAAGAATAGTCCCCTGCTCCGCGCGGCAGAGAACTCTTTAGATTTTGCAATGCATAGCACCAGTTTCATTGAACTTAGTCGTATGGATGCATTTCTATGTCAATGTGATGTGGCGAGAGGTCCTATAAGGATCTTACTAGCTTAAATTCTGATTACCCTCTGCAAAGGGTCACGCTTTGCCCCTGCCCAAGACTCAAGTGTAAGACCTAGTAAGTATTGAGAAATGTGTAAAAAGAAGACATTTTTAATGTGTAAAAACGGGTGAAATAAACTTTTTATTCAAATTAAATATAGATCAGCCACATTAATTAAGTTTGATGTGCCAATTGAGTTTTTCTGTCTGAAAACCCTGAACTACTTCTTTTTTTTTTAAACACCAACTGAGAGGAATTCGAACGAAGTCAACACTAACAGCTGCTGAGCAATCATTTCAAATTATCAAAAAAATTAATTTTGATTCACTCTCTGGTCTGATGCCCCTTTGAAATGGGTGCCATGTGCTGTCACCTCCCCTGATCCCCTGTCTCATTATCTCTCTTTCTTTCTCTCTCTCTCTCTCTCTCTCTCTCTCTCTCTCTCTCTCTCTCTCTCTCTCTCTCTCTCTCTCTCTCTCTCTTCTTTCTTTCTTTCTTTCTCTTTCTCTCCCTCTATCTCTTTCTCTGTCGGCATGTTTCGATACCCTCAGGGAAATTTCTCATAGAATTCTTTTTTATCCGTCCTGGAATACCAGATCCTTTCTCAGAAATAAACCAGGACGGGATTTGGTGTATCGTTTCGCAGAGTGTTTAATGTTGTTGCTGTTGTTGTTGTTAGCCCCGTCATTACTTTCTGAGCTTGCGTGCTTCTATGGAACACAAATAAATCTTGTTTAAGTCGTTACTGTGCATAACTTCACACCCGGGCTGCTATAAAAGCGTGTCGTTTCATGCCGGAACATCAAATCTGATTGCCGACGCGGCCAGTCAAGTGAAACTCGTTGATACATTCGCATTGCAGGTGTTTTTCCAAGTGAGTGTTTCAAAAGTTTCATTAAGGTTTTGCAGTTGTTTCTTTAAATTATCAAACAGATATTGTTGTAGTTGTTTTAATTCTGAATTGCCATTTATTCGGTAGTGTCTGGAATGCCGCAGTTCAAAATGTGCAATAGCTTCCATTTTTTTATTTTTTTTTTTGTGTTGGCCTTTGAAATTTTATTAACTTTCTTTAGGTACCAATTTTCATCATATTTGAGGCAATTAAACAATCAGGGATTACATGTATCTTTCTTCAAGATTTTCCCTGCTTTCATTCTTAAAGTTTCAGAGGAATCTTTGTGGTACTTCATGGTGTAACTTTTTGACAAGTGTTTATCTAGTGCTGGGCAGCGATTCGCTTTTGAGTAATAGGGATTTTTTGGATCATCCATTTACTTCAAAATAGTTGGATATCCGGGTCATGAATATCCAAATTTTAGACAGGTTAAGAAAAACACGTCTCTTGATCCGGTGCCACGAGGAAAGAGGATTGTACTATGTAGCGTACAAGATCGGTGACTTCAAAAAAGGTTCTGTAGGTTAGACTTACTAGCAGCAGGGAAGGTGAGCAAACTTTTCTTTCACCGCGATTTTTCCCTCAAAAATCGCTTATAAGCTTCTGGGCACCTATTGGCCGAATTAGTCCTACCAATCGACACTTCCTATACCCATAATTGTAATAGTACACAAACAATACATAGGAAACATCGCTCCATTTGACAAAAACAGGCTTTTGCGTAAAAAGCCCCAGAGGTGGCCCACACCTACCGCCGACCCAAGGCTGTTCATCAAGAACTTCTCGTACATGCACACTCTCACACATCACAAAGGTAACAATATTGAATATGAGATTATTTGGTTTTTTAATTCAATAAGTTTTTTCAAAAAGAAAATATCCGCAAACTAATAGATGTAGAGCGCGGGTAGCCAAGGATAGTCTCAAGTGTCGTGTGCACAGCTAATGTCTTTGAAGATAATGAACAATAGCAAAAAATAGATTAGCTATGAGACACATGTAAATTTGCAGAAGAATATAATTTTTCTATAGTTGTTCACCCCAACCATAAATAAAGGAAATACTATTGTTCATTAACTACCAAACACCCCGTTGTCATCAAGAGAAACTACAGTTCCCCTCCTTATTTGCCAATTGCAACCACACTTCGTTGTTATGTAGCGCTCTGCGCTGAGCTGTCCCCGCAGTTTTTTGCATTAGTTGCGGCCGCAAAATTTCATCTTTTCCGCATCGCGAGCGCAAAATCCTGCAAAATTTGAAAAAATCGCCTACATTATTAAGAAAATAATTATGTTCTACCATAGAAAAATAACGGAGTTTTTTGGTTTTTTTTGCCGGTGCAGCTAAGAACAGTGATTCCCCTTGCTTAGGCCTAGCATTACTTTCACTGACTCGCTCGCGACGGATGCTATCGTATTCCTAATCTAACTGAAAAATGGATGCCTTTTTGACAATAAAACAACCTAAACCCGACGCGAAATGTGCAGAAAAGACAACTGCGAAGGACAGACAAAAACAGTTCCTTAAGGAGATGTTCAAAGAATGTAGAAGCAACCAGAAGCTTCACTTCGGGCACTCCCCGTTACTTTAGTTTAGCGCTAGCGTAGAGCGACTTCGGTGCGAACCATGGTGCGAACTGATTTGCCAACTTGGAAGCGCGCCGCAGTCAACAATACACGGGTCGCCGGCGGTAAAGTGAAAGTTAATAACACTGTATATAGAAAATATTCGAAGAAGCGCTGTTGAATCTGGGACATTGTGACTATCACAGACCAACAGAAATCAAAACTGCTACGTGCTCAGTTGTAAATTATTTTTATATAATATGGATATATGCATCTGATCTAAACATTTACGTTGTTTTGGTTTTAATTAGAAAAGATGTCTCAAAGTGTTCTTCACGTGACGCGTTTCCTTTAAACAAAGCATCTACCGATAGTCATTCCAAATCTTCTCTGCAACGGTCGTTGGCGGGTAATATTGTTGCGCGGATAATAAAAACAAACACTGCGCCCTTTTAAAGCAGCAATTAAATGACGGTATGAACGAAATGCATTTATTGCAGGGTATTTTGTGAAACAATGGTGTCTCAGAGATGGAGCTGAGAGAAAGTACAGACAGTAAAGTACATTCTTATTCATTTAAACTTAAGGTATAAATCGGTAACGTACATTCTCATTCACTGACTAAGATAATTACAGCTTGTTGAAGTGCATTCTTATTCAACAACTGAGTTATAATTGATAAAGTGCATTCTTATTAATTAACTAAGTTGTAGATTGGCAAAAATCTGTTCTCATTCATTGCCTAACATAGTTTGGTACCTGGGTTACAGATTGATAAAGTACATTCTCAATTCATTAACTAAGTTATCGATTAGTAAAGTACAATCTCATTCAATAGCTAATTTATAGATTGGTAAAGATTTCAGTAACTAAGTGAAAGATAAGATTAGTAAAGCATATTCTTACTGAATAACTAAATTATAGATTCAGTTTATCAAAGGAAGTATACAGCACGCTTGTTTCGGCTTTGTTGTAATTGAATTCAACTCTGGTACAGTTTTAGTGATTTTTTTTCTATTAGATGAATGATCATGAATATAGAATAGATGTATGAGTGGTTTTGTTGGGAGTAATTGTTTTTTTCTTAAAATTAAATTAGTCATGGAATAAGATCAGTGGTGTTATTTGGTTTGAATTCAAACTGTCTGAAGTTTCATACAGTCTTAAAAACATACATGAGTCTAACATGTTGAGGAAATCTTTATTTAGTTAATTATGTTCCTGTTTTTACTCTGAAAAAAACTATGTATGCTGAACTGTGAGCTTTATTATAATTGAAATATATTTAATTTAGTTCTGTTAAAGAAAAACCTATGCAAAGTTTTTGCAAATTTTGTCATTTTCAGGTTGCAAATTTTACATTTTTGGTCACAAAATTGTTTTTTTTTTTTTTTTGCAAATTTCCGAGAGGACGGTGGGCAAGAAAATTCCTCGCCCACCGCGTCTGCGCCCCCCCCCCCCCGCCCCAAACCTGTGACGCGCTGGCTCTCCAAAAAAAGGGCCAGATATTGATTTTTTTAATTGCCTACTTAGCACAACACCTTGTAAAGGAACACAGAGTGGGGAGAGGGTGGAATCTTGTTTTGACTAAAACTTCGTTGAAGCTTAAACTGAAAATTCACTTTACAGACAGTTTCTATCTGCAACTCATACTCTCTCTCTCTCTCTCTCTCAAACATTCCTATGCTAGACATACAGGTTTACACACAAGGAACAAAATTGTACTATGTGAATTCTTACCTTCCAGAACTCTACTTCTTCGGGTTTCTCCTGCAAGGCCTTCTTCACATGTTTTAGTAAAGAAGCAATTGTGGAAATTGGAATCCTCAAGCCTTGGAATGTGTAGGGGGGGGAAATAACAAAATAAAGTATTAATAGTGCAAATTTTCCGAGCCCACTGGGGAGTTATTTCTATGGTACTATGCCAGAACTGCAGAAAACCGTAGATTTTCTTAAAAGAGCAAACCTGCAGATTTAGATTGGTGAACGAAAGAAGAAGAAGAAGGACTTCAGGCACTTCTTTCTCGAATCCTTTACATGTAATTAAATCTTCCAAACTACACTGACTGAAGTTTCTTTAAGTACTGGCCGTAAATAAAATTGTAACAGTTTTCAGAATATATCCCAATGACATTTCTGAATTGTCACATATCTTTAATTTCTCTTCTATTTCATTAATGTCACTTCTATCTTCAAACAGTAACCTTTGACTACTTTCATTAACATAATGATTTTTTAATTCCTTTAAAAGTTCTAATCCTCTATGAGCAGAAAGATCATTTGATTTTCTTTTTGTTTTTGTTTGTTTAAATAAAAGTTATGGGTTCTGGTCTTTTGGGTAGTAGGGCTTTACTTTCAAAGTTTTCTGCCGCTTTGTAACCTTGCTCCAGAAATACAAACTTGTTCTAATTTAGTATAATAATCTAGTAAACTTGAATGATATTCTATTTTTTCTTTTTCAAGTCCTCTTTTTTTAAAAGCTTGATCTGAAGTCATTTTACATGAATTAATGAATTGTTTAACATCACTGGAACAGTCCACAAACGTCTTGTCATCTTTCGTTAAGCCAATATAATATGTTGTAACTCTTGGCTTAATCCAGTATGAGCAGAATCAGTTTGCAACTTCAACGATTCACTATTATCACAACTTTCACGATTATCAGACATATCACGTCCTTTCACAATAAAAGCGAGCACAAAAATGATACTTTTAAGCTAAGGCCGGTGAAACAAAATCACGTTTCCAAATGCGAAGTTTGATTTTGATCTGCATCTATGTGAGTTTGACTAATCCCTCCGCTGAGCAGTCGCATGACAGCCGGATGATTGCCCGCTGAGCAGTGGGATGACTCACCGCCGATCAAGGTCACCCCATGCTGGCCTAGTGCAAGGGGGATGATCGGTTGCTTGGTGTAGAAGGGTAAATAAGAAAGACAAAAAAAAAAAAAAAGATAGCTTGCATATAATTATCTGACATAGCTATTGCCCTTAACAGAGTACCTTAAAAATCGCTGGTTAAGAGTTCCTAATGAAGCACAACCAACTTTGTGAGCATTTAGGAGCGGGCAGGGAGGTGACAGGGGAAGGAAGAGAGAAGGAAAAAAAGAAGGGGGTGGGGGGGAGGGGATCAGATGAAATTTTGTTTGTTAGTTTTTGTTTTTTTTTATCATTAAGGGGGAGATGGAGGAATTAAAGACAAAGTGGTACAGAACTTCATTACAGAAGAGCCTCTGGTCTAGGGTTTCTGAACGCTTAGTGGAAACTCTTAAATTTAATTTTGTTCTTTAAAATCAGTCATGACAATTGTTTATTTTGTGTTAAAGCTGAGTAGCTAACAGCAAAGACGTAGATCTGCCCAAATCTATCCCTTCTCTCCCCTTCACGTGTGTGTGTGTGTGTGTGCGTGTGTGTGTGTGTGTGCGTGCGTGCGTGCGTGCGTGCGTGCGTGCGTGTGTGTGTGTGTGTGTGTGTGTGTGTGTGTGTGAGTGAGAGAGAGAGAGAGAGAGAGAGAGAGAGAGAGAGAGAGAGAGAGAGAAGAGAGAGATAGCGGACGCCATAATGAAGTTATTAAGATTTAAGAATGTTCAAATCAGCACAGCTCTGCTGGTGGTGGTGGTGTTGTTTGGGGGGAGGGGGGGGGTGGGGAGAACAAGTTTTAACTGAACACTTACACCGTTTCTTACACAACGCTTGAATGACTATCTGAAAGGGGCCTTAAACTTATGCAAAATTGACTTCCCCAGCTTTTGGAAAAACACTCTTCAATTTATGATAATTCTCATTGACCCGGCTTGAACCGGTTCACAGGTGACGTCATGACATGTGCACGACTTGCGGTTGGACTGTTGTTTCAGGCAGTTGGGTTTTCATTGCACATTGCTGGTGTTTCAACAGACAAGTGGGTGACAGTGGATTTTCGGGGCGCCACAGTGAATGGTGGATTATGGGAGTATTGTTCAACATCCGGCTGTGATGATTGGCCCAGTGAAATTGAAGAATTTTGTAAGTACTGTACATAATCTATCTGTCTAGTACACTAATAGTAATTTTTAAAAAAAGAAAACAACTCATCCCAGCCTATACAAACTTTAGTCAAGCCTGCAGACTTTATTTGGCAATGTGTGTGGCTGAAATTTTGCCCACACACACGCACATAACAAAAAACAATTTGGACTAATCGCTTGTATTATGTTCTCTTTTTCTTTTTTGACAACTGAAGCATTTGAAATTATTGGTTTATGTCTTTAATTATAATTCCCACGATCACTTCCTTTCCATGAACGCGTGATCCATGACCTCATTACTCACCACCGGTTGATTGAATTATACGTCAGAGAACACACCTCACCTCGGCTTACTCAGAAGTTAGAAATGTTCCTACCGCAGCATTTCTTTACATTTCATGCATGAACTTGGGACAAACAAACACACACACAAGCCTGACCCTCACCAGTGATCATTCGCAGAGCCAATCAGAATTCCGTTAATAATGCTCTAGCAAACTGAAAATAGAATGTGGTTCTTTTCCATAGCCTTCGTCCTTGACGTTCGTAGACCGAGACAATTGGCGCACAGTATAGTGTAATGATATCAATGGGCCTACTCTCTATTACAGTTTGATACATGATATTCCACCCCGACGTACAAGAGAAGATTAGAGGCGAAACTTGACTTTTTGGGTTGATCCCCTATGTCTGAAATGGTGCCTTTTGTGTATTGACGTTCACTGAGCAGAGCAATTACCTAATTTTAAAATACTCACATTACTGCAATGTGTCGGTAATCTTCACCTCGAATGCTGACTGGGTGGGGGGAGGGAAGGGGGGGGGGGGCTTGACGCTCAAAGGGAATGCAATAAGACAAGAAAATAATATGTAGACTATTTCCAAACCCTAAATAACAGGATATCAATGTTGAGGGAAGGGGAAGAAGAAGAAATTAGTCGGTGGGAGGGGAATGAGGATCAACATTATATGACCAACTACTTGATGAAGAAATATCAGTGGATGAATTGGATTGGGCTATTAATAGTTTGAAAAGTAACAAAGCCGCAGGTTACGACAATATCGTCAACGAATTTATTAAATATGGTGGTTACTGTGTTAAAGTCGTTTTAGTAAAATTATTTAATACTAATTAATATTTTAAAATTAGGTTGTTTTCCAAAATCGTGGGCAGTCGGGAAAATCGTTCCAATTTATAAAAGTGGTCACAAAGATGACCCCAAAAATTATCGAGGAATAACTCTTTTGAGCTGCCTGGGTAAACTTTTCACTAATATTTTAAATAATCGACTTACATACTGGGCAGAATGTCATAATGTTTTCTGTGATAACCAGTTTGGTTTCCGTAATAACAAGGGCACAAGAGACTATGTTTATATTGCATGGTTTGATAAATTATTTCAAGAGAAATCAAAAAGTTTGTATTGTGCTTTTGTTGACTTTGAACGGGCGTTCGACAGCATAATAGAAGAGCACTATGGTTTAAACTGGAGCAATGGGGAGTAACTAAACAAATAACTAATGTACTGAAAAACATGTAGTAAAATCAGGTTGTGTGTGCGGGATGTCAGCAGTGCGAGTGAAGCAACCGATACCTGTTTCTTTCCGTCAAATGTAGGGCTATTTCAGGGTGAATCTTTGTCGCCATTTTTATTCTCGATGTTTAGTAATGACTTGCATGATTGGTTGTCTGCAAAAGATGTCAAGGGTGTACATATAGAAGAATGTTTGATAACGATACTGGTTTTTGCAGATGACATGGTCTTATTTAATGATAGTAGGCAAAGACTACAAGGCTTGAATGCTTTGAATGAATACTGGTAAGACAAAGTGTGTGGTTTTCAGCAAGAGACGGAAGTCTGGATTGCGGGATAGATGGATGTACAAAGATATAACTTTAGAAACCGTTAGTTCCTTTAAGTATCTTGGGTTTACATTTAGTAGTACAGGAAAATTTTATAAAGGTATACAGGCGCTAGTGGATCAAGCACAGAGAGCTTTATTTGTTTTGAAGGCTTATTTACACAAAAATCCAGAGCTGAGTCCTTCGTTACAGCTACGACTATTCAATACATTAATAAAGCCTATAATCTTATACGCTTGTGACTTGCTGAAGCTTGGCCCATTGAGCGAGTACATCTCACATTTCTGAAGTCAATTCTAGGTGTAAGAAAAACAACCCCAAGTGTTTTTATATATTTTGAATTGGGAGTTTATCCTCTAAAAATTGACCGTCAGGTTAGACTAATGAAATTCTGGGTTAAAATATTAGGCTTAGACGACAATAGTACCTTTAAAAAAGTCTATAGCAGAATATTATCAGCCATAGAAAACAACACAAGTACAATTAATTGGGTTTCACTGTTAAAGAAAATACTGGAGAAATCTGGATTGGATACATCTGGGAAAGCCAAAAGGTTGATCAAACTTCGTTGTTTTTATTTGAATTTGAACAACGTCTACGTGACAATTTTCAACAAACATGTCGAAGTGACATAGAGCATTTAAGTGAGAATCGGCTGTATAGACATTTAGCTGTTGAATTTTACACAGAAAATTATTAACATGAAGTAAGGCAGAAATATTTAAGGATAGCCATAGCAAAGATAAGATTGGGCTCTCACAACTTTATGGTGGAGAGGGGAAGGTGGCAGAGGCCTAAACTGGAGTATGTTATGAGATTATGTGAGACCTGTAAAGAATTGGAGGACGAATTTCACGTGTTACTCACTGGCAAAAAATTCAAAGATATAAGGAAACATTTTTCACCGTCTTGGCTACTTGTTAGACCAAGCATGTTTAAGCTTATAAATTTTCTGTCGTCGATGCATGATAGAGAAATACATTCGTTTGCAGTGTTTTGCCATAACGTTCTAAACGAGTACAATAATGTCGCTTTATGAATTCTCCTGGCGAAGTCTGAAAACTAAATTTAGTCATCTTCGTGTGAAAGAATAAATTATAGTGATATCTTCAAATTGTAGTAAATTTACAACAGATAAAGGTGAGGAAATATCGGTTATGGAGGGAGGGGGTGGGGGGGAAGGATTGAAAATGATGGTTGTTGCTGGCAATTACAATTTGTATTTGATTCTCTACTATATATAAGTAAGTGTATAAATGCTGCATGGAGCGGAGAGAGTGAAGGACCGTGCATTTTGTATGTTTCTTTGCTTGTTTAATGTTTTCAAAAATTGTTTACATGATTTTTGTGTGTTTTTGAATTGGCCCCGAAGCCTACAATAAGCTAAACTTGAAACTTTTAAAAATATGTGATAAGACTTACCTAAAAACAAACACATAAACATAACAACAAAATAAACTTAAAGTGACGGGCAAAGTGAAGCAGATCTGTTATAATTACCCAGAACTAAAATCAATCAAAAAATGTTTATCCTAGGCAACATCGTGACCTTAGCAAGTAAAAAAAGAAAAAAAAAACCTCCTATTTTTAACGAAACCTGCCGATCTCATACTTTCAGTTTCACAATCATAGACGCTCTTAGTCATATAGCACTAGCTTATATAATCAATTATAACATCAAAGTACAGAATTATGGCCTCTGTTTGTTATGAAACTTGAGAGCCGATGAGATGAACTTTAGCCCCGTGGTTTCATTCTTTTCTAGCAGCCGTAGAGGTTGAATGACACATGAGTGAAGTTAAAGACACGGGATTTGAATATTTGTTTTGTGTCCACTTCGAAGGTGCATTGAGATCGACAGAAGGAAAGTTGGTGTTTATTTTTTAGATACCATGTTTAAATAGATACACCTGTCTTCTTTCTGCGTTAGGTAGCGTTTATAGAGACGGCGGGTTTCGGGAAATCGCACGCTTGATTCGACCCGAGAGAACTCGCGCGAGGAATGTTACTCAATATGCTTTGTAAGTGTACATAGACAACTCGTGTCTCTCGAGGCGGCAATTTTGCCGACCAGCGCGGGAAATTACCAGAACCAATTGTGTGTTCTTGTTCCGCGTGTGTCGCGCGGGAGTTGTGTTGGCTGTGTACTTTTCTTGGCTTCACGATGGATGTTGACCTCGTCTTTCCTTTTCCCGCCTTGCTATGAACACCAACCGCGCGAGTGATTAGGCGCGAGTTTTCTTGCGCGAGTAACCATCTCGCGGCAACCCGCCTACCCGCTTTCTCTATAAACACGGCCTTATTCTGAGTTCAGATAATGCACTATTTCTTGAAATCTGCCCCATGTCGGCAAACCATCAGGCTCCTGCTCCCTGCTGAGTCGCTCGGTCGCGCTGAGAGTGACTGACCAGGGATTCCTCACTAATGTATATTCTATTTATAGCGTCAGAACTGCCTAATTTTAGAACGAATGAAATGTCGCTAGTTGTCCTATCGATCGATAGAAATGCCACGGCTGCGCGGGTTAGGATGGCTGCCATTTTCGGCAAACACAGCAAATCACCATGGCAACGCCACCAGCACAGATCCAGAGCTAGTGCTACACTAGTCCTCAATATGGAGTTCTACCAGCCTCCGTCTGGGCTCAGCCTAGCACTACTGCCGATGTCTTTACTAATGAACACACTGCTCAATGCGAAGGTTAATCCCATTTCATGACAATCTTGGCCTAGAATGCTGACGGGTACACGGGGCATTAACACATACTAGAATTTAATAAGATTAAACAAACAAATAATTAAGAGTAACAAAAAAATAAACCTAATGAAATATAAAAGTGTAGTCAATCCATCAAAATCAATCAGAATTGAACGTTAAATCGCTAAATTTGTCCCGGGCAAAGCTGGGTTTATTGATTTGGGGGGGGGGGGGGGGGGAGATTCAGTCATTCTAATATTTTGTATCACATAATTATGTATTATGTCTACTTGTGCATCTGTAGGCCAACTTACTGTCTGCTCCAGTTGTCTGTTTTGCTGTGTGTTTAATGATGTGTTTGTGTGCTGATCTACATCATTATTTGCCTGTGGATTGTCTGCCTATTTCTATTTCTGTCTATGTCTGTTAGCCTTCGTATGGTGTGCTGTCTCTAGATCCATAGCAATCCCAATTGAACACGATATAATTATTATCTATTATATATTTCAGTACCTTGCAACCTTTGGCATGAATCACTGACCAAACTATACACTCTTCAGGCCTTAAATTTGGCAGGAAGGTGGCAATTGAAATAAGGAGGATGATGGCTTAACTAAAAGTTTACTTCAAGCATGCATTTTTAAAAAATAACAATGTATTTTGGCATTTTTGTTTCATTTTACATCTAATTATATATTACGCACTTTCTCCACCTTTGAACACAAAAGGCTTTTTTATTAGGCCATCTACAGTAACCAAAATTTACATGTTCATTTCAAATACCGCGGAGGGTGCACGGAAGTTTTTATTATTTTGCTTAGTTTGGTTCCTGAATTCATAGAAAATGCATTGTTGTCAATAGCTCTAATTTTCATCCTCCATCTTGGCTCCATTATGTTATTATAGTACCGTGCATGTCATAAAAAGTAACCATATCAAGCGTTCAGTTTGGTGCGCAGTGTCCTGGCGCGCAAGAGTTCTGAAGCAAGACTGCAGATTAATACTTTTATTATACGAAAGAGAGAGAAAGAGAAAGAGAGAGAGAAAGAGAAAGAGAGAGAGAGAAAGAGAAAGGGAGAGAGAAAAAGAAAGAGAGAGAGAGAGAGAGGCACCTAATTGTTTATTCCGGGCAATGCCCGGTACCTCATCTAGTAATTATATATTTCACAAAATCTCCACCTTTGAACGCAAAAGGCTTTTTTATTAGACCATCTATACTAACCCAATTTTACATGTTCATTTCAAACACCGCGGAGGGTGCACGGAAGTTTGTATCATTTTGATTAGTTTGGTTCTTGAATTTATAGAAAAAAATGCATTGTTTCATCATGCTGTCAATAGCTCTAATTTTCATCTTCCATCTTGGCTCCATTCTGTAATAGTACCGTGCATGTCATAAAAAGTAACCATATCAAGCGTTCAGTTTGGTGCGTAGTGTCAAGGCGCGCATGAGTTCTGAAGCAAGACTGCAGATTACTACTTTTATTATAAGAGAGAGAGATAGAGAGAGAGAGAGAGAGAGAGAGAGAGCGAGAGGGGACAAGATTGTTTATTCCGGGCAATGCCCGGTACGTCATCTAGTAAAATTATATATTTCACAAAATCTCCACCTTTGAACGCAAAAGGCTTTTTTATTAGACCACCTATACTAACCCAATTTTACATGTTCATTTCAAACACCGCGGAGGGTGCACGGAAGTTTTTATCATTTTGATTAGTTTGGTTCTTGAATTTATAGAAAATGCATTGTTTCATCATGCTGTCATTTTCATCCTCCATCTTGGCTCCATTCTGTTATAGTACTGTGCATGTCATAAAAAGTAACCATATCAAGCTTGGCGCGCAGTGTCCTGGCGCGCATGAGTTCTGAAGCAGGACTGCAGATTACTACTTTTATTGTAAGAGAGAGAGAGAAGAAAGAGTGACACAGAGAGAGAGAGAGAGAGAGAGAGTGAGAGAGAGAGAGAGATAGAGAGAGCACATGATGGTTTGTTCCGGGCATCTAGTAATAAATATTTTGTAGGCTGCCAATATTTATATATGTGTATCACAAATCATCTGCACTTTAATGTATCCAAGTCCGAAGGCCTGGGATTCGTTGCCTCAAAACCTATGAAATATTTACAAAACACTGAAATGCTCAAGAAACACCTGAAAATATATATTTTATAAACCGATGGAATGCAATCGCGTCTGTGTCTGACTCTTGTCACATGTATAGCATGTTCTTTATATTGGTGACTTGAATGTGAGTTAAAGAATGACTGTAAAGTGCTTAGAGCTTGCATTTGGCGGTATGAGGTGTTAAGTAAAATTAATGTTCTGTATATTGCTAGATGGAGCGCCGGGTTATATAACATGTGTTCCCACCCTTCTCTCTCTCTCTCTCTCTCTCTCTCTCTCTCTCTCTCTCTCTCTCTCTCTCTGTCTGTCTCTGTCTCTCTCTCTGTCTCTCTTTCGGATCTAGACAAATTTTCCATAATAATCCGCAGTTTTGCTTCAGAACGTATGTGCAGTGTGGGCTTCTGAAAGGGAGCACGAAAAGAGATCATTGTGTTTTTACATAATATACATTTATTTTCTTAAATGCCGAAAACTTGAATAAACACAATAGATCGATATAAACGTGATTGCGTTCGATTAGTTGACACATACGAAAATTAATATAAAATTTTTTTTGACTCGTTTAAGCTGTAGCATTGAGCAAAAAAAAAAACAAAAACGAAAATGCACCACAATGACTCCCGCCTCTATTGTTATACTATAATAGCTGAGATTATTATTATTTTTACTATTATTATTATTATATTGTTATTATTTTGTTTCCTGCTTGTTTGGGAGCGTATTCCAATGTCTGTCCATTTTTGCCTTTCCTTACGCTTTTTGCTAGCCAAATGGATTCCTCATGGTTTTGCTTTGTTGTTGGATAATGACGACTTTCCCGTTCTGTATGTGTGTTTCTCTGCAGTTGACTCGAGGCTGGATGTCGTTCGGGCCTTTGCCATCATCGGAGTGTTGGTTGCTGGCATTGCTATTTTCATACAGGTTCTTGCATGCGGCAGCGAAGAGAAGGAACCCGAATTTCGCTTTGTGGCAGGGGGCGTGGCATTCCTTGCCTGTAAGCACAGTTGAGAATGAGATAAGATATTTAAAATCTCCTTCCTTTTTGTCTTTTACCAAAATATTCAATGCACATCTAAATCTATGCCAAGCACATCTAAATCTATGCCCCCTCTCTCTCTCTCCCTCTCGCTCTCCCCCCCCTCCCCCCTCCCCCGCCCCCCCCCCCAGCCTCATCTCTCTACCTTACATTTGGGACATTCCATGTAATGTGTCACCTAAGAGCTATTTTTCAAATCGTGCCTGGGAAAAAAATAATGGTTGTGTTGTAAGGGGTAGTAATCAAATTAACATTTTTGGTTAGTATTATCTTCCTTGCGTCCTGGTGACCATCTTGGAAAAGAGCACATGTTTCAATCTCCCATCAGTTGCCAAGATTATGCCCCACCAGTTATCATACTCAAACTAATTGCCCCAGTGTATTTAAAAATAAAAACTTGATTATATTATGCTTTTCCAGTATGCTGAAATACATTTTTTTTAATGTAGAGAAACATTGTTCACTAATCCTGTTGGTTTGGTTTCACGAATTCTGCAGTTCCATTTTTCTGTCCCAGAAGTTATCAACTAAGAGAAGGCAAATGAATGGACTCATCTTAATTTTGCTTATTTAAAACATGTCTTTATCATTTCTGTACCATTTTACCAGAGGATTGATCAGCCACTATGAAATAAAATGTTGGGTTATTTATACAGTGGCTTTTTCTTTCTTAAAAATTAGGCCTATTGCCTGAACATCTTGTCACTTGTCAGTTACCGTGGAATGTCCCATCTATCAACCCTTTTTCAGATTTTTAAATGAACAAGTTCGGAGCCTTTTCATTTAACAAATTTATGGGCCAAGCTCCATTATAAGAAGTTTATTACGGCTGTTGTTATTTGTACGTACGCACACCAAGCGTTTTGCGCCAGGGTCGCGTGCATACCTACCAATCTCTAACCCCGTCCTTATCCTCAACCCTAAATCTTATCGAATCCCTAACCCTGAACCTTAGGCCCACCCTTTCAACGAAAAAACAGGAGGAAAAAACCCAGAAAGAATAATTAATTAAGGCTGTGGCTAAGAGTATTTCAGAAGGAACTCTCTAGCTCTGTAGACACAAAATGCATTAAAAGACGTCTGTTTTCTTTATCATTTTTCCACCCCCAGCCCCTCCGTTGTTTTTTTTCTCCTTTTGAAGTTTAATTTTACCCATGAAGTTCCATTTGTTTGTCTTTCCCCGTCCTCCATTACCACCTTCCAGTTCCGTCCATTTTATCTGTCAAGGGTCAAGCGTTGATCACGATTTTTCACTTTCCTGATTTCAGTCGTCGCCATCATGATCAGTGTCATTATCTGGGGAGCGGCAATCCGTGACAACATTATAACAGCCTTGAAGCAGCTGTCCCCTGGCACTGATTTCGAGATAGCGCTGGGCTACTCGTTCATATTAAGCTCGGTTGCTGGAGGTCTTCTCCTGATTAGTGCACTTGTCGACTGCCAGATGAAAACAAAGATCGGCATTGACGATGATGAATAGTCTTGCTGCGGAGATTAGGCACCATAGTCATTGGGTAAATGCCCAGGGATTCCGTCCTGCTTCAGCCTGCTGCAATACGTTGTAATAAATATGGACACATTTTTCTGATATAATAGTAGCCTACCATGTGTATTTAATTAATGTGACCAAGTAGGCTTTCAGCGCCAATAATAATGACAATAATCCAAAATTCATGGAGCTCTAGCCAAGTTCTGCACAATTTAATTCGTCCATGGATACAATCCATTCCCTTTCTGCTACTTTTTACATTTTTTCTTTGTTGTTATAGTTGCCGTTGTTGATGATGATGTTAGAAGAGACTGTAAAAATTGATTTTATATAGACTGTTTTGTATCTTTCCGTTTGAAATGTTTGCACAGAATAATCTACGAATCCAGTGCTCCATCCTTCAAAGAAGTCAGGTGCTATCAAACTGGTTCCCATAGTAAGGTGGAAAATATACAGACAAAAAAAAAAATGGGATTATCTTAAATCATCGTAAACTTTTCTCACATTTCTGTTTTCCTCCTCAGGTATTAAATGTGGAAGTTTTGTTACTACTAAAAGTTGACTGAAGTGATAAGCAGGGTTTGTTTTTGTTTTTTTAAAGGAGAGGGGGGGGGGTGCCAGAGGGTTATTTTGTGTTGTTTTTTGGGCTTGTTTGCTGTTGACTACAAATGCCTGTGAATTGTTTGATATAATACGAAGCAATTAATGTCAGAAACATTGCTGTTGTCATGAAACAGCAACCATATTATACACCTTGTATTTGGGATGAAACTATGAATGAAATAGTATTAGTATTGTCAATAGCACTAAACGTTCCACTCAAATGGAAAATGTCAACCAAAAAATTCGTGAGAACAAGAATCCATGTAGTTTTTTTATTTCCCATAGTTTGTCAGAAGTGGGATTCTGGGGATAATTGCGTTATTGTAGGTCCCCTCCAGATGTCAACGAGGGGTTTGGTGGATGTAGTAGACACACCCGAAACATTCATACCATAATAACTAAGCAATGACTAACAGAAAAGAGCTCACGCGGCTCGTGAAATATCCCCCACCCCAGTTAAAATTTACAATTTCAACGATACAAAGTCTGAAAGTGAAGGCACGAGCCGACAACGCCAAAGTGTCCTGTAGGGTAACATTAGAATTATTAAAGCTGGAAAAATTTAGAATCAAAAACGCTCACTCAGGATGGACAATTTCCTAAAAAAATTTGATATGTGCCGTCCTGCAATAATGCAGCTCTGAAACAGCACTCAAATACAAATCATTTCACATGAACATGTTACAATCAACACTTCTCGAAAACGGTCAAACTGACTCGTTGCGTATGAACGCTTAAGTAATGGCTCAACATGTATATATATATAACATCACACACAATTGAAATATTTTAAAATAAAGTTGCATTGGCTGGCAGCAGTAGCTCTGGTAGCTTGGTTTGTCATACTTTATCTCGTTGACCCGCAGACAAGGGCGTCAGAGTTGTCCGTAATTCGGGTCATTGTCTGGAAGTTGACGCTGCGGGAAGAGGAAATCACAGGAATCATGAGAAAAAAATGTCCGTAAATAGTGGGACAATATGGTGTGATCTCACCCCCGGTCTCTGAATGAGGTGGTAAAATACTGTCCCCCTCAACATGAGACACTCTTATATAAGTTAACAAAATTTCTGGTCTATCAAGTACAAATTTCGCCATAGTTAAGCTCAAATAACAAATGACATGATAATTAACCCAACGTACTCATTCAAAATTCGCCTAGCCCTCATCTTGATTTACGAATTACATAGCGCTTCTGTCATTCAACAACATTATACTTTAATTTTTTTCCACGTATCCAATCCGGTATAGATAAGATGCCACGAAACGAGTGCATGTGTAATTGGATGCGCCTAACTTTAAATAGGATAAAATAAATGACTTGACTATGGTGATGATAAATATCGACATACGCGTAAGAGAGGTGTCAAGTTGGACGGATTAGTATCCGACGGCACCTGGTCGATTTTTTGCATAGGTACACTCGCTGGGTTTGATGTATCTGTTTTCCTATGGTCATCAATTGTGACCAAGGCCGGGTTGGCTTGTGCAACGTCGTTGCAACGATTACTCCGACGATTACAATCGTCTGATAGATATTTCTTGAGTATGTTAATATGAAATACTTTGTCCTGACCTCGTATATTAATCATGTAATTAACTTTGGAGATCCTCTTCTTGACCTTAAAAGGTCCTTTCCACGTGAGGAGAAGTTTGTTCTTTGTCTCCGGTAGAAGAACAAGGGTCAGGTCTCCGGCGGCGAGGGTTCGCAACTTGCTTCCCTGGTCGCGATATATTTTATAGCTGTGAGCTCGAGAACCTGCAAAGCGCTGGGCTGTCTCAAAAGCATTAAAAATCCTATGTCGAAGGTCGACTACGTATCGATACGCGGATCGCGTATCGCTATCATCGGCCTTTGAGCCCGTGAATAAATCGTGAATTATAGACCTTGGTCCGTGTGGTTTACGCCCATATAGTAATTCAAATGGAGAAAAACCGGTCGAAGCGTTTGGTAATTCCCGGTACGCAAAAAGGATAGCGGGAAGCTGACGATCCCAATCGCTTGGCTTAGCAGACACTCGCGCAAGCATAGCTTTCATGCTGGCGTTCCACCTCTCGCAGCATCCATTTGATTGTGGGTGGTAAGGCGATGTTAATCTTTGTTTAATACCTACCAATTCTAATACTTTCCTAAACAGATCAGAGGTAAATTGAGGTCCTCTGACAATATCTCGGTTGGAAAACCCACGCGTGCAAAAATTGTAAGAAGGGCCTCAGCCACATGGTCGGCTGAGATGTCCTTTAAGGGAATGGCCTCCGGCCAACGAGTAGCGTAGTCAATAAGGGATATTATAAATCGGTGGCCTCTGTCCGATTTCTCCAGAGGCCCAACTAAATCTACAGCTACGCGCTGGAATGGTGTGGAAACCAATGTTATTTCCTGTAAGGGGGCCCGCGATGCTCTTCCCTTAGGGGTACGTTTTTGACATATGTCACATGTTGACACAACACGGTTAACATCGGCATAAACACTCGGCCAAAAGAAATGAGATAATATTCGTGATTTAGTTCTAGCTTTTCCTTGGTGGCCTGATAACGAAGTGTCATGTGCCAAACGAAGTATGTCGCGTCGGAAGGATCTTGGGACAACGAGTTGAAGGATTGTCTCACGTTTACCTCGGAAGTTCCGGTACAATAAATTATCCTTCAAACAAACTTTGAAGTATCCGGCGCTGTAGGGTCAACCTTAGCGAACAACGGTTTCAGTGTTATATCAGAACGCTGTTCGTCAAAATATGGTAGGGGTTACGTCAAAATCGAAAGCAGGGGTATGTAATGGACCCTCTGGCTTGCGACGTGTTTGTTGACGTGTGGTCGCATATGCGATGTCAACGTCCTCGTTCCAGATTTCTAAATCACCGACAGGAAATTTTGGAACTTGTGGTATATTGCCTATGATCAAATCTGCGACTGGATTTGGTGGTATGCACGCGGTAACAATACCTGTAATAAAAGGAGTGTCAACATAAATCTCCGCCAGACGGAACCGCTGGACGGATCCGCCAAAGGTTATACAAGTCGCCTCTTTGTCGAGAAATTGTGTGGGGCGGACTAGCGACTCTCGAACGCCGATCGTTGTGCATCCGGAGTCTCTCAGCACAGACGCAGATATCGCATTGACGTGGCCCTTATAAAGTGTTAACTCACCCAGCTCATGTAGGGCTGACATGACTGGAACGGCGTTTAATTGTCATCTGTCTTGAACGCGACCGTCGTTCTCATAAGGTGGCGATCTGACCGAACAAGAATTGCTGGTCTCTATCTTAACTGTACAATATCTTTGCACGTGGCCAAATCTATTGCATCTGAAACACATAACGCGCTGATCATCGCGAGGGGCTCGACCCTCAAAACGAACACGCTGAGGCCGGCTATACGACGTGGTGGACCCTGAGGGCTGAACGAATTGCCCTGGTATCCGGGACGTGGAGAGGGTATATTTCTACGCGGACTCTCCGATGGCCTATAATATGGTGGCTCTGACTGAGCTGGAGGATTTGGGGCCTGGCGACGGGTTGATCGCGACCGCTCAGGCGCGGCCGGCGGCGTTTTGCCGACGCTGGCATAGAATGGCTCACTATTTTTTGGTTTGGCCATCGAACCGTTTGGGTGGGCGGACGCATACCGTTCCGCCCATGACGTAATTTCGCTTGAGTTCTTCGGTGCTCTCTCTTTGAGGTGGGCAACCAAGTCGGGATGACAAGCCCAATAGATTTGGTCTTTGAGGAGCAGGTCATATAGTTCCGAGAAACTACCGCGCGTAACGCCCGCAAGCTGGATCCAACGATCTAGATAATGTTTTAGTCGGTCCACGTATGTCGAAAAGTTCTCGGTCGGCTCCGGCTTACATCCGCGGAACTTTTGATGGAATCCATCTTCAGTGTGCTGAAATCGTTTCAGTAGCGCCTTCTTTAGGATCTCGTAGTCATTCGCGTCCTCAATCTTGAGGGCGTGAAAAACCTCAAGGGCTTTGCCCGTAAGCAAGTTAACAAGGCAAGCAGTGTATGTCGATTGATCCCAGCCAACGGACCGAGCATGAAGTTCAAATCGATGCAAATATGAGTCGATTTGATCGACGTTATCGTTGAATACGGGTAGTTTCGGTTTACACGTAATGTTGGACGCAGAAGTGAAGTCACGGTTGACTGACGTTCCAACTTTTTCAACGTAAGTTCGTGTTCTCTCTTCTCTCTATCGGCAGTTTCTTTTTCTCTTTCTCGTTTTCTTTTTTCTCAGCTCTTTCTCTTTCTGTCGCCTTTTCGGCTCTCTCTTCTCTTTCTCTTTCTCTTTCTTCTTTTTCTCTTTCTCTTTGTTCGGCCCTTTCCTCTCTTTCTTTATCACGGTCTTCCTTTATCATCATCTCACACCAAACACCACGTTTCTCTTCTGGTATACCGAAAGCCTTGGCCGCTTCTAGGTATTTCATTAAGTCGGCCATACTATTGGTTATTATAACGCCGCTCTATGAATAGGGAGTTCTATTCCCACAATATTATTTAGGTTTATTATCTCTCTAACTAACTCACCAAATTATTTATTCAGCGTGTCGACTAACACGTGAATCACAGGCACAGTATGTGTATATAAGTAGTCTCACTCGCTAAATATCCTTTGTTATGACTAATAGCTCTCTCTCTCTCAAGATCACAAGGCAATACTTGTATGCCAATCTCTGTAGCAGACACTTTGCTGCTTTTAATGTAACAATATCTCTCTCTAATGTGCAGTATCAATAATAAGCTGCAACAAAGTGTATCTCTCTCTCTCAATATGACGTGGCAGTGTCACCAATCTGTTAACTCACTGCAATAAATCTCTCTCAACGCGAAATAGCAGTGTCATCCATCTGTTACACCCACTGCAATAAATCTCTCTCAACGCGAAATAGCAGTGTCATCCATCTGTTACACCCACTGCAATAAATCTCTCTCGTCAAAACCAGATGAACACTCTTTCAACGTGTCGCTATGCACGTGAAATAATCAGGCATATATTATAAATACAAATGGTCAATATACTATGAAAAGGTGATAATTAAAAAAAAATACACTGAACAGGACGCTAGACTTACACGTATAAAGAACGAATAACAACAGACCCGACAGCCTGAAAACGTATGTATAGAAAGGTAAGAAGAAGGACAGGAGAGACGTCTTCCTAAAGAAGGAGGGAAGAAAAGAACGCCACAATCTATACGAATAAACATAACCCTACAGAATTATTCGCGTCACAACAAATCCCCTCGGGTCATGAATACCATCGATGCACTCGCTGCAGCCGACTGGCACAGAAGATATGTTATATCGCGATCCCGTCCAACCTACCCGCTAACTAAACTAAACATGTAAAAAAGAAAAGCCTGTCAAATATCAGGGAGGATAGCCTTCACTCCCCCAAACACAGACAAAACCAGGTGGGATCACTTAACTGATTTGTAGGGGCTTGGATGGTAACTCCCTCAATCCGCAGCACAACAGCCACATGTCCGTCTTGTCTTTTCCCTCAAGTCGAAGTGTCAGTCCCGCGCCATTGTCCTCAGGTCAACAGGATCCGCCAGGTGGACATGAAATAAGAAATAAAAAAAAAACAGTATACAAAGTATAAAAAGTTAATTAAATTAAATCTAACTAAGTGGTGGTCGTCGGAGAGGTCACAGACGCTGGTTTGGTGTCCCGACGTCAAGTTCTTAGGGTGTCCCCTCCAGATGTCAGAAGTGGGATTTTGGGGATAATTGTGTTATTGTAGGTCCCCTCCAGATGTCAACGAGGGGTTTGGTGGATGTAGTAGACTCACACCCGAAACATTCATACCATAATAACTAAGCATCACAGGATTACTTATGTTCAGGCCTGACGGGCCATATAATCATAATACAACATTCGACTGCATAATTTACGGTAATCACAATCATAGATATTACATAAATGTCATCCACTACTGAAATTCTAGCAAGTCTATCTAAAATGGAGTATCAAAAAGTATAGTACTATGCACTCTCCTATCCAGGACTACGGTTCCTAAAGGATACCGGTGTAAACAAATTCAATTTGGTCGATCTCGCTTTCATACAATCAGTAATAGCACCTAATCAGATAATTGACTGACTAATAACGCGTAGCAGCACTCTCTAATAACTTCCACAGCAATACACTTTACAAATCATCTATGCTGCTCCACACTAAGAAGTATACATCTAGGAAATGAACATAGTTCAATCTCAAACGCAATCTAACAGCTCATTACACATCTAGTAAAAAGTATATTCAATGTCCTTCTCTTCGTCACAATGGGGTGACGGAAAAAACTGTCTCAGTTCCTGGCACTAACACATATGAGGAATCTCTCACCATTTCCTCGCTCGCGATGGTTTTGCGAGCGAGAGAGTCCAATGTAAGCGGCGTGCACACTTAAGCCTGGTGCACAGAGGTGTCGTCACTGTATAGGTCTATTCACAGTGCGAATCTTTTTTGTAAGTCATCTCCACTCAGGTAGGAGGCCCCCGTGACTCGTCTTTTCGCCAAATGCTCGAAATATGATTCCACTGATCCTAGTACGTGTGTTAGCTTTTATACCCCCCGATGGTTACTAAGGGTCTCCCTCCCGATTGGACGATCAAGGCCCTAGCCACGACAAACACAAGTTTGTCTTTCAGTTAACCCTAACTGCTTTCTCAAAAGGATATGGACACAACTTAAAAACCTACACTAAAACTTCTACAATCCTCCTATGTAAACAAGAAAATCTCACACGCATACCAAAATCAAAGGGTTAACCTAATGTTTACAAACTTCACTCACACATCCCTCATCACGAAGTCCGTGGCTCGATTAACAGCTAACCGCGTTTCATATTCTCCCAAAATAAACCCAACCCATGACTAACAGAAAAGAGCTCACGCGGCTCGTGACATAGTTTTCTTCCTTTCAAAGTGAAATACGAAAGTGAGGGCCGTGTATACAAAACACATTATGCCTGCGGATCTGTGAAAGAATTATTTTCTGACATGGATTGCATTTTGCCGTTGTTTTTGTTTTTATTTTTAAAGCCAGCCGAAATCTACAAGTTGATTAAGAGAGGTTAATCATAATTATTAACAGAAAAAAGCTCACGCGGCTCGTGACATAGTTTTCTTCCTTTCAAAGTGAAATACGAAAGTGAGGGCCTTGTATACAAAAGGTCTTGCTATGCCTTGTTGGCTGCTAAACTACTTTATGGCACTAAATAAGAGTGATTAGATAATTATATGAATACAAAAAAGTCTCCGGTCGAGAAGGCTGCAGAAAATTATCTCAGATTTTTCAAAACATGGTTGCATTTGCTGGTAAATTTAGGAAAGAGATTATTATCAAAATAACATTGTGTGACGTTACAACAAAGTCTGGCTGTCTTCTTAAAACAAACTTAAATAAGCAAATTATAGTTATTATTTATTAGCTCATCAGAATCGACAGCGTTCGTCTAAAGGTTTTATAAGATACACTGAAGCTAAACTAAGTTTTCTAATAAAGTCTTCTTTTTTTTTTCTCTGCGCTAACAGTCTGAATAATAAACAATTTTGTAACTGTTTCCATTCATCACGGTCTTGTTGCTTCAGTATATTTAAACAGCATTTTTGTGTTTGTTTTGCCTTTTGTTCAGTTATTGTTCTGTTATCTGGTACATTAAACTCACTGTATTTGGTGTTTGCAAAATACTAGAATCCGTGGTTTCTCAGGTACCGGATATCCAAATAATCCTTTATCTTCATCAGAGCAGCGTGGCGAGCCAGAAAATAAATGACCTGCTACATGACATAGCGTGAAACTCATGACTACAATATTAATAAGCTAAGAGAGTCACAAAAAATGCATTCACACAAAACTTAAAAGCACTAATTGGAAATACCACAATTTTTCTCTCAATGATCTCAATTTTAAGAGAGATACAACAATAATGCCTTTCTGTAACTTGGAACTAGTTAAAGATGGCGGAATAATTGTTGTTGTTTTTTAACAGTGTACTGTGATAACATTGCAAATTCTTTATCATGTACAGATCCTGGTACTTTTTTTCCACGTTTATACTATTTTTCGCCATAGCAGCAGACTAACTACGCACTGATTTTTCGCGCTGAGAGGCACCAGCAGCATGGTCGTCACCATCCATGTTTGTATATAAAATTTAGAAATGGGATCGCTTTTCGGCATATTGGTCCATCAACGAAAACTGCATCACAGGCCACAATTACAGTAAAACTGTGCATATCTTAAGAACACATTATGCCTGCGGATCTGTGAAAGAATTATTTTCTGACATGGATTGCATTTTGCCGTTGTTTTTGTTTTTATTTTTAAAGCCAGCCGAAATCTACAAGTTGATTAAGAGAGGTTAATCATAATTATTAACAAAATTCAAATTACAGATAGTCGTGAGTTAAGTACCGGCCTTTTCCCGTTAGATTTTCAAGTTCATGTTTATTTGATCAAGCGAAAATTGCACCATAATGAAATACTCGTGATACTTTTTTTGTTTGTTTTTATGTGTGTGTGTGAGAGAGAGAGAGAGAGAGAGAGATAACGAGGGAGAGAAGGAGAGGGGGGGGGGGTCATCTGTTTCCGGCATGGTACATCAATCTCTGCTTTGGGGTAAAGGCACGAAAGTTTGCCACACGTATTTTGTTATTTTGCGTTTACATATTCTATAGACAAAGGACACTACTCTTTCAAAATGAAGGCATGACGAATAATCTGCTTTTTCACTAAATCACAACTAAATATTTCTGTGCTGCGCAGATCTATGTGTGTTAAGATATCTCTGGTGTTGTCCTGCCTGTGTGGATCAGTAGTGGCAAGGCGTACATTTCACTGCAATCCTCTGCTACCCGTAGCCAAATGGGGAGCCAGATCTTGGATCCAAACCACACTGGCTGGTGTCATAAAACCATTACATAAAAGCAAACAACATTAGGTGTATCAACAATAACAGTATAATAATAATAATAATATAAGATGCATTCTCGGGATTCTTGTCTTAATCCCCTCTCCCAATACTTAGATTGTACAGTGAGAGTGTCTAGCTGTTTGGATTGGAATTGGAGTAATACTGTTCTCTGGACCAAGTGCGCCGCACAAGGCTGGATTAACCATAAAGCAAAATAAGCAGGTGCTTGGGGGCATCAAGGGAAACGGGGCGGGGGCACCAATAAAATGGTTTCATACGGTGCAAAGCTGCCAAATGTGCAGCTGAATCAGGATCCACAAAAAATTGGTGGTTCGTCCGTCGGAATCGACAAGGGCCATCTAGTCATCCCGGGGGGGGGGGGGCGGGGGGTTTGATGGATTGGGTTCTGTGGGTGCGCAGACCAATTCGCGCCCGGAAGGTTCTGATGCAGTGTGGACATGGGATGGTGAGGGCTGTCGGGGACTTGCTGGCACATTTCCTGGCCCGTCTGCTTTCCTCTGCTGCAGCGATTCCGTTGGCCTCACAGAATTTGGCGCCTCTGTGGACAGCTGAACGCCACTTTGGTCTGTCCATTGCTGTGAGCTCCGACGTGTCTTGGCTGATGTTGAAGGCCTTCAGAAAAGCTTTCAGAGTGTATTTGGAGCGCTTTTTTTTTAGTCTCCATGGGAGAGCTTGCCATTTTGGTGAATTTTTGGGGGAGCCGATAGTCTGGCATGCGAAATATAATGGCCTGCCCAGGGCAGCTGAGCTTGAATCAAGATGGTGTAGAGTTTGCACGAGTAAAAATTTCTGTGTCTGGGATCTTCTCTTGTCACTTTATGCCGAGAAGTTTTCTGAGGCTGGTGGTGTGGAAGTGGTTCAGCTTTTTAGCATGGCGTTTGTAGACCGTCCATGATTCACATCCATAGAGCAGTGTAGTGAGAACCATGGCCTTGTATACTTGAGCTTCGTCTGCACTGTGATGCCTCTCCTGTTCCAAACGCTCTTATGAAGCCTGCCAAAGGTAGCGCTGGCTTTAGCGAGTCTGACATTCACCTCGTCGTCAATGTCAGCTGTGCGAGAGAGTGTACTGCCCAGGTATGTGAACTAGCCCACCGCGTTAAGTCCTTGCCCGTTTATGAAGATGTTTGGTTCAATGTAAGGCTTTCCTGGGGCTGGCTGGTGCTTTACCTCAGTCTTCTTTGTGTTGAGTGTGAGACCAAAGTTGTCACAGGCAGCAGAGAACTTGTCAACGCTGTGTTGCATGTCAGCTTCGGAGGCGGCGTTGAGAGAGCAGTCATCAGCAAACAAAAAGCCGTTGATGGTGTCTGTTCTCACCTTGGCCGTTGCATGAAGCCTCCGGAGGTTGAGAAGTGAGCCATCTGTGAGCTACCTGATGTCAATGGCCACGTCAGCGTCTCTGAAGGCATCTGTCAGCATGGCTGAAAACATGAAACTGAAAAGAGGGGGGGGGGGGGCAGGAAACACACATTTGCTTGACTCCGCTGGAGACAGGGAATAGTTCTGAAATTTCTCCATTGTCTTGGACTCACGCCAGCACCCCGTTGTGTAGCTGCCGTATGATGGTGATAAATTTTCTGGGACATCCGTACTTCGCCATGATTCTCCAAAGGCCACCTCTGCTCAAGGTGCGCTATGAGGCGGTTAAGTAGCACTCTGGCCAAAATATTACCTGCGTCGGACAGCAGGGATATTCCACGATGGTTATCACAGACTTGATGATTTCCTTTGCGCTTGTACAGATGTACGATGGAAGCGTCTTTGAAGTTCTGTGGAACTACCTCATTCTGCCTGATGAACTGGAACAGCTGATGGAGCTTCTCAGTCAGCGCTATACCATCTTCTTTGTAGATCTTAGCTGGGATAGAGTATGAGCCAGGTGCTGTTCCACTGGATAGCAAACTGACCGCTTTCTGAGTCTCCTCCAAAATTGGAATGGCATCCAACGACTCGCTGACTGGCACCTGGGGAGTCTGTCGATGGCTTCGTCATTGATGGTGGAGGGACGGTTCAGTACGCTGTCAAAATGCTCAGCCCATCTCTCATGGATCTTCACTTTGTCAGTGATTAGGGTAGAGCCATCACCACTAAGGAGTGGAAACAGATCCGGAAGTGATGGGACCGTAGACTTCTTTCAAGCCGTTATAGAAGTTCTTCATGCCGTTCCTGTCCGCAAAGCCCTGGATCGCGTCAGCTTTGTTTCTCAGCCAGGAATCCTGCATCTGCCGCAGCTTTAGCTTGATGGTGCTGCGTGCGCTCTTCAGTATGTCTTTCTTTGACTATGATTTGGGATCTTCAATGTGGGCTCTGTATTCTTGACGTTTGCCTTCCAGCAGCTCCTTGATCTCAGTGCAGTTCTCATCAAACCAGTCTCTGTGCTTCCTTGCAGAGGGCCCCAGGCACTCCATGGTAGTGCTGTACACGGTCTCGTGCAGTGTGTCCATGCTTCTTCCACATTCTGGCTGTCCAGCACGGTGGACTCAAGGCGTTCTTCCAGGGTGTCAACAAAACTCTGCTTGAGGTTGCTTAGCTTCAGCTTGTTGACATTCAGGCGTTTGTGTGTTTTCGTGCATTGAGGCCGTCTCTTAGGCTGGTTGCGAAGGTTGAGTTTAGAAACAATAAGTCGATGGTCTGTCCAGCACTCCGCGCCACACATGGCCTTCGTGACTCGTACATCCTGCCTGGCCCTCTTCCTAACGATGACAAAATCGATGAGATGCCCAGGCTTACATCGAGCTGCATATATGACGTCCTATTACCGGTAAGGAGGCAGAAGACGGTGTTTCCGATCAGAATGTCGTGCTCGGCATAATGTCTTAAGAACTAATAGATCGTTGCTGTTACAGTCACCAACCCCATGCCTCCCAATCAGTCCTTCCCAGGAGGTGCTGTCACAACCAACTTTCGCGTTAAAGTCACCAAGAACGATGGGCTTGTCTGACTTGGGAACAGCTGCGATGACAGCATTCAGGCCCTCGTGGAACCTGTCCTTGATCTCATCCGGGTTGGTCATGGTGGGCGCGTTAGCGCTGATAATGGTGGCAAAATTCTTTCCGTTACATAAGGGGAGTTTCATCGTCACCAGGCGATCGTTTAGTTCTTTTTGGCGAGCCAGCAAGCTTGCCAGCGAGGGTTGTCTTCACTGCAAAGCCAACTCCAACTTCATGTCTCTTCTCAGGTCCACGACCACTCCAAAAGAAAGTGTAGCCCGCGCGTCGTTCACTTAGTTCGCCTTCTTCGGCCAGTCTGGTCTCACTTAAGGCGGTGATGTCGATGTTGTACCTGACTAATTCACTCGCAATGAGTGCTGCGCGTCTCTGTTGTCCGTCTGAGTCGCATTTGTCCAGAAACGTACGCATGTTCCATGTAGTAATGGTCAATGGATTGCTGTTTGTTTTCTTCTTTTGTCGACCGCTTGAGCAGGGGCCCCGTCAGCCGCTGTATGCTGACAAGGGTAATATGGAGCAGGGACCCCGCCAGCCGCGGTATGCTGACTAAGGTAGTGCGGAGACGGCAATGTTTAAAGCACCTTTTCCAGCCAATTCCTCATACCATGGAGGTGAACAGTGCTGTCCTGAATAGGGCTTTTCAGTCGCTCAGGGGGGCTGCCGATCTCCACCGCTGCTCCAGTGAAGAACGACCATATGGCCTGAGCCGTCTGTGTGCAGGTCCGCGTCTACGACTGTCAGTGTACCCACACCCGTCACTTCGTCGCTCGCCTGTCGCCACAGAGCTTTTAGGGGGATGGAGATGCCTAGTGACTTGCGCGATGACTTTGTTTATAGTGAGGAGGAACTGCTCACCTTCGACCTCACTTTCTTGTACCAGACCGTCCGTCTGTATCCAGTGGCAAGACGAAGTCAAGACAACTGGAGACGAAAACGGATGCAGTAGATGACCAGGATGTCACATGTGCCTCATTCTGCCCTCAGAACTCCATCTGCTGGAACCGCCTTTCTCTCCGTTGAACCATGAAGGTTTCTTGGTGACCCGTCGGCTACCCTCACCTAGTTTAGCCAGCCTGTCAAAGCCGTTGCCCGGATGTTGGGCGCTGCTGCATGCTGGCAGCTATTAGGACCCATAGGTGAGAGCTGGGTGCTGGTGGAGACCAATAGAGAATGAATCACTCCCGGAAGATCGTGACAGCCAGCCAGCCCCCCCCCCTCCCTAGAGAAGTCAATATAGGTAAGCAGAAGCTCGGGGGGAGGCAGTGTACTGAGATAACAGGTTAAGAGAAAAAGAGAAAATAAGTATAGGCGAACCAAGGTTGTAGTGGCTAGTTAGTGCTCAGGAAAGCAAAGCGGGAGTGAAAGAAGGAAGAAAGAAAAATGATCAAGACGGGACTAGAACCCGCGACCTCTGCTACGGAACCCGTCGCCTTTGTCAAGAAGAAAACAGATCGTTTAACCGTTCGGCCACCCCGTCTCCCAAAAAAGAGACGATCGTGGCCGAACTGTTTCACGGTGTCTCTTGCTGACTTGACTATTCGTTCGCTGGGACCCAAGCCACTTGCGTCAAGTTAAACGATCTGTTTTCTCCCGTGGTAAACGGTGTGGTACACCAAACTGGAGAATAAGTCTCAGACCAGTGTACAGACCACTACAACGGTCTCAAAAACTTCATGAAGACCGCACCTGACATTAAGCAATGATTTGACAGATAGCATGTTTGCTAAGGTAAATTATTATTAATGATAATATTAAAATAAAGAACAATGCCCAAGAGTATAGAGATTAGTATGCCCAAGAGTATAGAGATTAGTAGATATTCGTCAGGGGCTTGAAATTAACTGTTTTGGTGATGTTGGCAATACAATACAAGTTCTGCACACTGCAGAAGGCTTACGAAGAAGCCACGGGATCCAGTAACACGATAACATTTATTACGCAATATAAGTAAAGTTGTCTTTTATAAATTATAAAATTTCATAATTATTTCATTTCATTTGAAAGAGGCCAACACAATGTTTTCACATATTGGGAATTAAGCTGAAAAAGAAACATCATGATGCTGTTTGTAGCATACTTCTTATTACTAATGATGAGAGTTACAAAGGACTTAAACAGTGATTACAGTATCGCTATGCAATACGTTTACAATAGTTCCTGCTAGATCCTGTTGGAAAATATTGAAACGTTTCATTGGGTTATTTCCAGCTTTCAATGGTACTGATGTGCGCCGGCATATTTCACAAACAGAAATCTGGTCTTTGAAGTTTCACCAAACTGCTGTGTATGTGTGTGTGTGTGTAGCTGTGTTGGTGTGTAGTTGTGTGTGTTGTTGGTGTTAAAGGAAATGAAGGGATTAAAAAATGTCCCGTTCCACGACTGGCTAAGAGTAAGACAAAAGACAAGGTCTGGAGAGCGGAGCGGTCTACTATGTATGGTTAAGTTGTGTTTTCATGTCTACGGAAACAGAAACGTCAAACACCCATCTAGTTGTCAAAAGAAAGAGCGTTTTCATGTATTCGGCTTTGAAAATGGATCATACTTAAAATTTCAAACTTTCTTGGGATGAAAGGTATTTACATCCCCCCACAAAGACCATTTGACTGAAATGAAACAATGTTGCCGTGTAAATCAAAAGTGAAAGTGAAAGAAACGGTAAAAAAGAGATGATTTTCTAGTGGGAGGCCACAAACTTGCATCAGTCCTGTCAAAATACCGGGGACGTCTATAGGTGAAATCAACGAGTCCCGAGTCAGGATCCAAGTGCTTTTCGTAATTATTTGCGAATGGACGAGCATACGACGTCAGGACACCGTGATCGAGAGGGAAAATACACTGATGAGGACAGCAGTGTTCCCCCATGAACGGCTGACAGCAACCTCAAGCTTTTTGGCCACAGGCTGGTCATATGAAGACCTGAAATTTTCAACCTGCATCTCACCTCAAGCTTTAAGTGGACTGACACCAGAGACATGCAGGGCAATTTATACTTACTTTGCAGAGGACTACTTGGGGATGAGTACATTGGGTTTGGATTTAACGTCACTTTCAACACAAGTTGGTTATTTAAGTGACGTTTTCTATTTGGACATTATTCACGAGCATGTTCCGCCATACAACGATACGAAGTGTGGCACAACTCACATAATCCCCCCCAATCACACTATACTGATTTACAATCCCTGCACTTTGATGATGAGGCAAGACAAGCCACTGGATTACAAATTTTAGGTGTGACCCGACCGGGATTTGAACCCCCAACCTCCCGGTTCCCGTATGGCGTTTCTAACCGTTGGATCATCTAGCCCAGCAGTCCACAACCTTTTTTTGTCCCATGGACCGGTTTCATACATGAAATTTTTCTGCGGATTGGGTAGACACTAATGACAGAAAAATGATTATAATCTGAATCATAATTTTTTTTTTTGCACCCCGGTACCAAATGATCCACGGATCGGTGGCACCGGTCCAAGGACTGGGAGTTGGGGACTCCTGATCTTGCCAGTTGGGTACATTGTATCTATCAGCTATATTTCATTGGTGCCTTTAATATAGTTTCTTTTCTTTTTTTTTTTTGAGTCAGGACAAGATTATTAAAATAACACTTTATTGTTCGGATTGAATCATTCATTTAACAAAGCCACTGACTTATTAAAACATAAAATTTTCGATACATGTCATATAATGTATGTTACAAGGATTAGATATGAGTAGAATACAAAGATAACAACAAGACAAGGAGTTTACTTTGTTTATCGGCGCTGCCTCAAGTTCGTTTTCGCCGGGACGCGCATGTTGGGAGAGAACAAATATCTCTTTCTATTTATCTGTCTCTCTTTCCAACTCTCTTTTATCCCCATCTCTTTTATCCCCACCAAACACACACACGCAGAACGAGAGCGAGAGAGAGATAGAAGGAGACAGAGAGAGAGAGGGAGACAGAGAGAGAGAGAGAGAGAGAGAGAGAGGAACGGGGTGAGGTGCGAGAATTGATGAAAAGTCACTAATTTATACCAAAAAAAATATATATATAACGTTCTATCCATCGCACGAGAATGGTGTTTGGTATCAAATCGATGGTAAATTTACTGCTTTTCCCGATTTTGTCATCAAAATGACCACAAAAACGATTTTCGTGTGTGTTTTAATTTTTACCTTATGGAGTCAAGCCATTGGCTTCAGAGAATTTTTCAGGCACCTCCTGATATTTTGGCTGAGGTCCTGGCTCAGAACCCGACTGTATGACATCGCCCACACACCTTCAGTTTTTTTATAAGTTTTACAGGATCTCGGCGAGCATGTAAGACCGGGCTTGAACGTGTGTGTCGAGTTTACTCTTAAGCCCCCTATACACGTTCAAGCCAGGCTCACAGTCTCGCCTAAATCCGGGCTTCACGAACAGATTTTAATTCGAACTTGGCACACACACGTTGCGGCCAGGCTCTACGAAATTTTTCCCGCCACTACGAGGACTGATTGACAACAGAGGTGCGGAAACAGAATAAATGTTTCATTGACACACAAAACACTTGAAAACAGTGCCCTCGACTTCTGTGTACATAGTTTGATCACTTCATTTTGGACCATAGCTCATTCACAATGTCTCACAACTAACAACAGGCTCTATGTGGAATCATAATATATTCAGTCATCCGGAAACGGAAATTGAGCATCAATAAACGATACTGGGTCAAACGGTTGCTGTTGGATCGAGCGACTCCTCACCCACATCAATTTATTGAATGAGTTGAGATTTTATCCAAGTAATTTTCGTAATTATTTGCGAATGGACGAGCACACGTATTTAAAACTCTTGAAACGTGTAACACCGTTGATCGAGAGGGAAAATGCAGTGATGACAGCAGTGTCCTCCCAGGAATGGCTGACACTGTGACAGCAACCTCGAGGTTTTTGGTCACAGGAAGGTCATATGAAGACCTGAAATTTTTAACCTGCATCTTACCTCAAGCTTTAGGTGGACTGACACCAGAGACATGCAGGGCATTTTATTACTTGCCTTTGCAAAGTACATTGGGTTTTACTACTTTTAGGTTTAACGTCACTTTCAACACAAGTTGGTTACTTAAGTAACGTTGCTATTTGGACATTTTACGAGCATTTGCCGCCACACAGGGATACGAAGTGTGGCACAACTCACATATCCCTCCCAATCACAGTATACTGACACCGACACGACCAATCCCTGCACTTTGATGATGAGGCGATACAAGCCACTGGATTACCGGTTTTTTAAGTCTTATGTGTGTCCGGACCGGGGTTCGAACCCCCGAATCTCCCGGTTCCTGTATGGCACCGTTGGACCATCTAGCCCAACCGTCCCCAACCTTTTTTGTCCCAGGGACCGGTTTTATGCATGAAATTTTTCTACGGATTGGGTAGACACTAATGATAGAAAAATAACTATAATTTTAATCACAATGTTTTTTTTTTCTTTGCACCCGAGTAGCCTGCCAAATGATCCACGGACCGGCGGTACCTGTCCAAGGACTGGGAGTTGGGGACCCCTGATCTAGCCAGTGGAGTATATTGTATCTATCAGCTATATTTCATTGGTGTTTCTTTTTTTTTTTTTTCAATGAGACAGGACAAGATTTTTAAAAATCACACTTTATTGATCGGATTGAATCAATCATTAAAATTTAACAAAACCACTGACTAATTAACACATAAGATTATCGATACATGTTATAAATTATGTATGTTACGAGGATTATATATGAGTAGAATGAAAGGGTAACAACAATACAATGTTTTGACTTTGGTTATCAGCAAAACTTCACGGTTGTTTTCGCGGGGACGTAAACTCTCTCTCTCTCTCTCTCTCTCTCTCTCTCTCTCTCTCTCTTTCCAACTCTCTTTTTATCCCCACCAAACACACACATGCAGAGCGTGCGAGCGTGAGAGAGAGAGAGTGAGTGAGAGAGAGAGAAAGAGAGAGAGAGGTGCGAGAATTTATGAAGAGTCAGTAATTTATAAAAACCGTTCTATCCATCGTACGAGAATGGTGTTTGGTATGAAATCGATGGTAAATTTACTGCTTTTCCCGATTTTGTCATCAAAATGGCCAAAACAAGATTTTCATGTTTGTTTAATTTTGAGTTACCGCATCAAGCCATTGGCTTCAGAGAATTTTTCAGGCGCCTCCTGTTATTTTGGCTTCAGTCCTGGCTCGGAGCCCGACTGTATGAAATCGCACACACACGTTCAGTTTTTTATAAGTTTTACAGGATCTGGGTGAGGCTGTAAGCCGGGGTTGAACGTGTGTGGGGAGTTTACTCTTAGCCATTCGTGGAACCTGACATTTTTAATCTCTTCATGTCCCTTAACAAGAACAACACACACAGCTACATACACACACAGCTACACACACACACACACACACACACCCACACCGACACACAGCTACACACCCACACAGCTACACACACACACATACACAGCAGTTTAGGAAACTTCAAAGACCAGATTTCTATTTGTGAAATATGCAGGCGCAAGGCAGCACCATTGAAGCGTTTCAATATTGGTCAAGAATGTTAGCTGTTTGGCTAACAGGATCAGGAAGTACTATGAACGTTTTGCGTAAACAGAAAAAAACAACAACGTGCAGTCCATAGAGTTCACTGGAAAAACGTTCAGGGCCAGATAAAGTAGTATTATATTTCACCAGCAGCTTCAGCCAACCTTTAGCTGTCTGTCTATCTGTCTGTCTATCTGTCTGCCTGCCTGTCTCTCTGTCTCTCTCTCTCTGCCTCTCTCTCTCTCTCTCTGTCTCTCTCTGTCTCTGTGTCTCTCTATCTCTGTCTCTCTCTCTGGCTTTCTTTCTCTCTCTCTCCGTCTTCTCTCTCTCTCTGTCTCTCTTTCTCTCTCTCTCCACCCCCCTCTCTCTCCCTCTCTCTTTCTCTCTCCCTCTCTCATGGTCCCCCCCCCTCTCTCTCTCTCTCTCTCTCCTTCTCTCTTCTTTTCTTGCTCTCCCTTACCTTCTTTCTCTTTCTTCCTTTCTCTTTCTCTCTTCTCCTTTCTCTCTCTCTCTCTCTCTCTCTCTCTCTCTTTCCCTCTTTCTCGTTCTCTGTTTCTCATTCCAGTGGCGTGCAGAGGTTTGGTGATGTCAGGAACCAACTCCTTACCTGTCTGCCTTAAGACCAGGGGCGAGGATTCCTCATAATCAAATAATCAGTGATTACCCTTCGAAAATTATTTCTAGAATTACTACGCTTTTCAGATCGAGCTCAACTCCAAGTCCAGTTAGTATATGTCAGTTCAGCATTCTATTCTACCTCGCTATTTGCGTTTGTTATACTAGTTATAATCCAACACCCCTGACCGAAAAGCATCTTTATAAGGACCTCAATACTCAGTGATTAACAAAGAAGAAGAAGACTTGACTGCACCCGGAAGCTAGCTTGGGCGTAGACTGTATTCGTCGAAGCTGCCCCGCAGACAGCAGAAAAGTGTTTAAGAAATAGGATTATAATCAAAGTTTGACCTGATTTACTATATGCAGGCTTTTCATTATGCGATCGTTTTCATCCTAATGAAGGGTGAAGGGTAGAGTGAAAGAGTTTGGGTGGATTTTTTGTTTCTTTGAAGTGATCCAAGAATAATTTACTCTACGCATAGAAAGAGTTATCAACGCATACTAGTATAGTCTAGATCTAGATATAACTGATCAAAATCAGTCGAACGTATCAATTCACGTGGTAGATCGATAGAACCTACACGGTAACGGCAGATATCCACTTCTCCCAGATCGCTGCACATTGCTGTGTCACCGAGATGTCAGTTAAGCACTTTCTGCCATTTAATGTTAATGGGTCCTTTTCGAGAAATTTCATGAGATCGTAGAATAAGAAAATCTCAAGCTATGAATATGGCAATGAAAACTTGCCGTTCAAATTATAGTTTATAAAATGGATGAAAAATGTTCGTTTATAGACGTGTTAGTATGAATGAATGGTATTTTCAGATTAGTTTAGCTTCTAAATTGCTGCATTCCTGTCCTGTTGACAAGAATAGTCCGCGCCAGGGTTGCCAACTTAGCGACTTTGTAGCTAGATCTGGATCTTTTTGAAATTTTCTAGCAACATTTTGGAGCGAAATCTGGAGACTCACTGAAATCTACCTCCAAATCTGGATACTTTTGGACTTTCTTCATGTCGAGATTTAATAATGATATATAACACTGGTCAACAAATTTTGAAAATTTGTCTGCTTCCGAAATGAACTTGTTGACCAGGGCAATCATAACAACAAGGTCGTAATTTATAGCAACAATTGGATTAATTAATAAAATTTCATTTATGTATTATACGAAATGGGTCAGGCTTAAAAATCTGGCTTACGACAAAGTTCCACAAAGTTGGTTGTTGCCAGTGCGTTAAGTTAAAAAAATTGTTTAGTATATTTAGTATAATGCATTTTAATTGGTCATCAGTCGGCGCGTTCGTGAAAATATGTATTTGCATCAAATTACTGCTGCGGGGGGATATACAAGCGACTAGCGATAACTAGCGACTTTTCATGGGAGTTTTAGAGACATTTTAGTTATTTTTAGGGATGCGCCTGGCGACATTTAAAAATCTGGGTTTGCAACCCTGGTCCGCGCGGCAAAGAACTCTTTAGATTTTGCAATGCAGAGCAGCAGTTTCATTGAACTCAGTCGCATGTATGCATTTCTATGTGAATGTGATGTAGCGAGACGTCCTAATATAAGGATCTTACTACCTTAAATTCTGATTACCCTCTGCAGAGGGTCACGCTTCGCTCCTGCCCAAGACTCAAGTAAAAGACCTAGTAAGTATTGAGAAATGTGTAAAAGGAAGACATTTTGAATGTGTAAAACGGGTGAAATAAACTTTTTATTCAAATTAAATATAGATCAGCCACATTAATTTAGTTTGATGTCCCAAATGAGGTTTACTGTCAGAAAACCCTGAACTACTTCATTTTTTTTTTTTTTAAAGCACCAATGAGAGAAATTCGAACGAAGTCAAGACTAACAGCAATCATTTCAAATTATAAAAAAAACTTAATTTTGATTCACTCTCTGGTCGGATGCCCCCTTGAAATGGGTGCCATGTGCTGTTGCCTCCCCCCCCCCCCCCAATCCCCTGTCTGCACGCCACTGTCTCATTCTCTCTCGTTATCTCTCTCTCTCTCTCTCTCTTTTTTTTTTCTTTCTCTTTCTCTCCCCCACTCTCTTTCTCTGGTGAGACCTTTCGACACGCTCGGGGAAATTTCTCAAAGAACTCTTTTTGATCCATCCTGGAATACCAGAACGTTTCTCCGTAATAAACCAGGACGCGATTTGGTGTAATGCGTCGCAGAGTGTTTAATGTTGTTGTTGTTGTTAGCCCCGTCATTACTTTCAGAGCTTGCGTGCTCCTATGGAGCACACCGAAATCTTTTTTTAAGTCGTTATTATGCATAACTTCACACCCGGGCTGCTATAAACGCGTGTGCTTTCATGCCTGAATATCAAATCTGATTGCCAACGCGGCCAGCCAGGTGAAACTCTAGGATTTTTTTTTATATATTCACATTGCAGGCGCTTTTCCAAGCGAGTCTTTCAAAAGTTTCATTAAGGTTCTGCAGTTGTTTGTTTTAATTATCAAACAGATTTTGTTGTTGTTGTTGTTTTAATTCTGAATTGTCATAAATTTTATTCGGTAGTGTCTGGAATGCCGCAGTTCAAAATGTGCAATAGCTTCCATTTTTTCTTTCTTTGGAACAGTTTGAAAACAAATACAACAACAATTCGATGCCTGAAATGTGGAGTGGTTGACCATTTTCTAAAGTTGAACTGTTTCAGTTTCATCCAGCTCATTTGAAAACAGAGACTGACTTATTCATTCAGTAAACAAGCCACATGCTTGGGGCTTTAGTCTGCGGGGGTCTCACATAGTTTAAGAAATTTTGTACTGGCCTTTGAAATTTTATTAACTTTCTTTGATATTAATTTTCATGATATTTGAGGCAATTAAACAGTCGGGCACTACATGTATCTTTCTCCTAGATTTTCCCTGCCTTCATTCTTAAATTTTCTGAGGAGTCTTTGTGATACTTCAGGGTGTAACATTTTAACTAGCGTTTGCCTAGTGCTGGGCAGCGACTCGCTTTTGAGTGATAGGGATTTTTAGATCATCCACTTAAATAGCTAAGATACACTTCGTTGTTATTTAGCGCTCTGCGTTCGAGCTGTCCCCGCAGTTTTTGCATTGGTTGGGGCCGCAAAATTTCATCTTTTCCGCATCGCGACAGCAAAATCCTGCAAAATTTGCAAAAAATCGCCTGCATTATTAGGAAAATAATTATGTTCTACGATTGAAAATAGCGGAGGTTTTTTTTTTTTTTTTTCTACCGGTACAGCTAAGAACAGTGATTCCCCTTGCTTAGGCCTAGCGTTACTTTCACTGACTCGCTCGCGACGAATGCTATCGTATCCCAAGTCTAATTGAAAAATGGATGCTTTTGTGACAAGAAAACAACCCAAACCCGACGCGAAATGTGCAGAGAAGACAAAACGAAGGACAGGCAAAAGCCATTCCCTATGGAGACGTTCAAAGAATGTAGAAGTAACCAGAAGCTTCACTTCGTGCGCTCCCCGTAGCACTAGCGTCAAGCGACTTCGTTACGAACCATGGAGCAAACTGACTTGCCAGCTAGGAAGTGCGCCGCGGTCAACAATACACGGGTCGCCGGCGGTTAAGTGAAAGTACACTGTACACATAGAAAATAGTCGAAGAATCGCTGTTGAATCTTGGACATTGTGACAATCACAGACCAACAATAATTAAAACTGCTACGTCCTCAGTTGTAAATTATTTTTATATGGATAACAAGCATCTGGTCTAAATATTTACGTTGTTTTGGTTTTAATTAGAAAAGATGTCTCAAAGTGTTCGTCACATGACGCGCTTCCTTTAAACAAAGCATCTACCGATAGTCATTCCAAATCTTCTCTGCAACAGTCTTTGGTGTGTAACATTGTTGCATGGATAATAAAAACAAACATTGCGCCCTTTTAAAGCAGCAATTAGACTGACAGTATGAAAGAAATGCATTTTTTGCAGGGTATTTAGTGAAACAGTAGTATCTCATGGATGGAGGTGAGAGAAAGGACAGATAGTAAAGTACATTCTTATTCGTTTAAACTTAAGGTATAGATTGGTAAAGTACATTCTCATTCATTGACTAAAATAATTACAGATTGTTGAAGTGCATTCTTATTCAACAACCGAGTTATATGTAACACAGGAGCGGGACCGAGCGGGTCTCTCTCACTAGCTATCCCACTTCTGACACCAAAAATGTAACACGGGAACGGGACCGAGCGGGTCTCTCTCACTAGCTATCCCACTTCTGACACCAAAAATGTAACACAGGAACGGGACCGAGCGGGTCTCACTAGCTAGCTATCTAATCTGACACCAAATATGTAACAGGGACGGGGAACACGAGCGGTCTTTCTATAGCTATTTCACACAAACAAACATACAAACAAAACTATCAGGTTTTGAGAGGACAACAATTTTATTAAAAAAGAAAAGAAAAAAAACAAATCATAATAACACAATACAATTCACAATACACCACAATACAATAAACACAAAACAATACAATCAACCACAATAAACAGTACAATAAACCAGACAATAAACGCAAGACAATAAACAACACAATAAACCACCATAAACCCAACCGATAGGCGCGGTGAATTAACCAAATGAATTCACACTTGATCTACATCATCAGAGCTGGCACTTCACCAATCTTGAAATATTTACAACTTCTTTTACTGTTATGTTAGTCTGGACACAATGACACGTCCTGCTGTCTTGAAGACTTGGGTGGAACTGACTGACCCACGCTATCATCTAAGCGTCACCCAAACATGCGCAACCCATTTACTCCTTACAGTTCACTAAGTGCAAATTCTAATAAAACATTAAAACAAATAAAAACATTTTTAAAGAACTACCCTCTTGCTCGTGTATGTTGTAAATACACCATCTTAATAAAATATTACTTAACAAGATAAATATTAAACAAAACCTACAATGTAGACATAACAAGATTCTATTTCTGGCACCAGGAATGGTCACTTAAATTGACCAATCCTGGACAATACAGACAACGCTAAGACTATGGTTTAAAACTGGCGCAGTGAGTACATCAGTTGGCAATGTTACTCAACACTTGCATGACTCATGTCAAGTGCACGATCAAACAATAAGTCGAGATTATCTATAGTTTCTGTATGGTTACTTCCCCTTGACCACATCTAGTGATCTAGCTAGTCAAAATAACGGGTTTATCTCCCTTCCACTGCAGTGAGCTATAAGTAACTCAGCCCTGTAATGGTTCACCCCATTACATATAATTGATAAAGTACATTCTTATTAATTAACAAAGTTATAGATTGGCATAGTACGTTCCCATTCATTGACTAACATAGTTTGGTACCTGCGCTACAGATTGATAAAGTACATTCTCAATTCATTAACTAAGTTATTGATTAGTAAAGTACATTCTCATTCAATAGCTAATTTATAGATTGGTAAAGATTTCAGTAACTAAGTAAAAGATTAGTAAAACATATTCTTACTGAATAACTGAATTATAGTTTCAGTTTACCAAAGGGAGTATACAGCACGCTTGTTTCGGCTTTGTTGTAATTGAATTCAACTCTGGTACAGTTTTAGTGATTTTTTTTTTTATTAGATGAATGATCAAGAATATAGAATAGATGTATGAGTGGTTTTGTTGGAAGTAATTTTTTTTCTTAAAATTAAATTAGTCATGGAATAAGATCAATGGTGTTATTTGGTTTGAAATCAAACTGTCTGAAGTTTCATACACTCTTAAAAACTTGCATGAGTCTAACATATGTTGAGGAAATCTTTATTTAGTTGTTCATGTTTCTGTTTTTACTCTGGAAAAACTATGTATGCTGAACTGTGAGCTTTATCATAATTGAAATACATATAAATTAGAATTTTGTTAAAGAATGCAATGCAAATTTGTTGCAAATTTTGTCATTTTCAGGTGGCAAATTTTACATTTTTGGACACAAAATTTTGATTTTTTTTTTTTTCAAATTTCCGCGGGGACGGCGGGCAAGAAAATTCCTCGCCCACCGCGTCTGCGCCGCGCAAACCTGTGACGCGCTGGCTCTCAAAAAAAAGGGCCAGGTATTGATTTTTTTACTTGCCTACTCAGCACAACACCTTGTAAAGGAACACAAGAGTGGGGAGAGGGTGGAACCTTGTTTTGACTAAAACTTCTTTAGTGGCTTAAACTGACAATTCAAAAAATCCATTCACTTTACAGACAGTCTCTATCTGCAACTCATACTCTCTCTCAAACATTCCTATGCTAGACATACAGGCCTACACACAAGGAACAAAATTGTACTAAGTGGATTCTTGCCTTCCAGAACTCTACTTCATCGGGGTTCTCCTGCAATGCCTTCTTCACATGTTTTAGTAAAGAAGCAACCGTGGTTATTGGAATCTTCAAGTCTTGAAGTTTTTTATTCTCACAAAATAAAGTACTAATAGTACAAATTTTTCAACCCCACTGAGGAGTCATTTCAAGCACTTCTTTCACGAATCCTTTAAACCTTCCAAAATACATTGACTGATTGACTGATGTTTCTTTAAGTACGGGCCATAAATTGTCAGTTTTCAGAATATCTGAATGACCTTCTCTGAATTGTTTGTCACATATCTTTAACTTCTCTTTTATTTCAATAATGTCGCTTGTATCATCAAACAGTAAACTTTGACTACTTTCATTAACACAATAATTTTTTAATTCTTTAAAATTTCTAATCCTCTAAAAGCAGAAAGATTATTTGATTTTCTTTTTTTTTTTTTTTAATGAAAGTTATGGGTTCTGGTCTTTTTGGGTAGAAGGGTTTTACTTTCAAAGACTTCGGCCGCTTTGTAACCTTGCTCCAGAAATACTTGATGTTCTAATTTAGTATAATAATCTAGTAAACTTGTATAATATTCTTTTCTTTTTTTTTTCAAATCCTCCTCTTTTTTCAAAATCTTGATCTGAAGTCATTTTACATGAATTAATGAATTGCTTAACATCACTGAAACAGTCCATGTACGTCTCGTCATCGCTCGTGTCATGTTGTAACTCTTGGCTTAATCCGGTAAGAGTAGAATTAGTTTGCAACTTCAACGATTCACTACTATCATAACTTCCACGATTATCAAACATATCATGTCCTTTGGCAATAAAAGCTAGCACAAAAATGATACGGTTAAGCTAAGGCCCGTGAAACTAAATCATATGTTTCCAAAATATGTGAAGTTTGATTTGATCTGCATCCACGTGAGTGTGACTAATCCCTGCGCTGAACAGTCGCATGACAGCCAGATGATTGCCGGCTGAGCAGTGGGTTGACTCACCGCCGATCAAGGTCACCCCATGCCTGTCTAGTGCAATGGGGATGGTCGGTCGCGTGGTTTAGAAGGGGAAATAACAAAGACAAAAAAAAAAAAGATTGCTTGCTTATCTGACATAGCCATTGCCCTTAAAAATGGCTGGTTAAGAGTTGCTTATGGGGCACAACCAACTTTGTGACCATTTATGTTGTGCACGGGGAAGGAGGTGACATGGGAAGGGAGAGAGAAGAAAAAAAATGTTGGGGCGGGGGGATCAGATGAAGTTTTGTTTGTTAGTTTTTTTATCGTGAAGGCAGAGATGGATGAAGGAAAGACAAATTGGTACAGAACTTCATTCACAGAAGAGCCTCTAATAGTCTAGGGTTTCTGAACGCTTAGTGGGAACTGATAAGTTTAATTTTGTTTTTTACAATCAATAATGACAATTGTTTATTTTGTGTTAGAGCTGAGTAGCTAAAAGCAAAGAACCCGGCGCTGACGTAAATCTACCCAAATCTATCCCTCCTCTCCCTTCCCGCGTTTGTGTGTGTATTAGAAAGAGAGAGAGAGAGAGAGAGAGAAAGAGAGCGGGCGCCATAATGAAGTTGTTAAGACTGAAGAAGGTTTAAGAGCACTTACACCGTGTCTTACACTACGCTTGAATGACTAACTGAAAGGGGCTATAATTCATACAAAATTGACTTCCCCAGCTTTGGAAAAACACTCTTCAATTTATATTACCATTGACTCGGCTTGACCCGCTTTACAGGTGACGTCATGAGACGTGCACGGCTTGCGACTGGACTGTTGTTTCAGGCAGTTGGGCTTGCATTGCACATTGCTGGTGTTTCAACAGACGAGTGGTCAACAGTGGATATTCGGGGCGCCACAGTGACTGGTGGATTGTGGGAGTATTGTCCAAAATTCGGCTGTGATGATTGGCCCAGTGAAATTGAAGAATTTTGTAAGTACTGTACATAATCTATCTAGTACAATAGAAAAAAAACAACAACTCATCCCAGCCTATACAAACTTTAGTCAAGCCTGCAGACTTTATTTGGCAATGTGTGTGGCTGAAATTTTGCACACTTATAACACACACAACAAAAGACAATTTGGACTAATTGCTTTTGCTGTCAAATACATGTTCTCTTTTCTTTTTTGACACCTGAAGCCTTTGAAATTATTGGTTTGTGTCGTCAATTATACTCTCACTATCACTTCCTTTCCATGAACGCGTGACCCATGACCTCATTACTCACCACCGGTTGATTGAATTTTTCGCAAGAAGGTGAATGCTTGCTCGAATTTTTAATTTTTTTTTTTAAAGTGCTTTAGCGGGGTTAGAGAACACACCTCACTATTTTTCTCTCCTCGGCTCATTTAGACGTTAGAGATTTTCATACCGCAGCATTTCTTTCCATTTCATACATGAACTCGGAATACACACACACACACACAAACCTGGCCCTCATCAGTGATCATTCGCAGGGCCAATCAGAATCCCTTAAATAATGTTCTAGCAACTGAAAATAGAATGTGGTCTTTTCCATAGCCTTCGTCCTTGAACGTTCGTAGAACGAGACAATTGGCGCACAGTTTTGTGTAATGATATCAATGGGCCTACTCTCTATTAAAACCTGACTTTTATGTGTTGATCCCCTATGTCTGAAGTGATGCATTTTGACTATTGGCATTCATTGAGCAGAGCAATTACCTAAATATGAAACTGCCCACAACTCACATTACTGCAATTTGTCGGCAATCTTCACCTCGAAATGCTGACAGGGTCAGGGAGGGGCGGGAGAGAGAGGCGGGGTGGGAATTGACGCTCAAAGGGAATGCAATAAGAACAGAAAGTATGTGGTAAGACTTACCTAAAAATAAACACATAAACATAACAACAAAACAAACTCAAAGTGACGGGCAAAGTGAAGCAGATCTGTAAATTGGTATAATTACACAGGACTAAAATCAATAAAAACATATTTTCCCGGGCAACGCCGAGACCTTGGCAAGTATAATATAAATAAAAAAACAACAAAAAACACGCCCGATTTTTAACGAGACCTGTCGCCTCTCACACGGCTCGGATTTACATGAAATCTGACAAGCGCTTTCCTTTTGACATGCTCGGGGTTCTTTTTTAGATAAATGAGACTTGAAATAGAACACATGATCCCAAGACGTCATCATTTAGGCTGAGCCCAGACAGAGGCTGGCGTGTGGTGTCTCACCACCTAATTATTATGCAGCACACTAAAACACCACTACCAAGCCACACCGCACTCCAGCTGGGAGCCAGCTGGGTGCTGGCTGGGGGTAAGCCAGGCGTGTGGTGGCACGCCACCTAATTATTTTGCAGCACATTATAACACTACTAACAAGCCACATTTGCACACCGCGAATCAGCTGGGTGCTAGCTGAAAGACCACCAATTGCTGGCGACAAACGTTACAGAGCAGTACGGTATAATCACTAGCCACCAGACTGGTTTCAGCTCCCATGATTCAAAGATTCAAAGCAATATATTTAAAATTAATACTGAGGACGTATGTGAACAATTTTGTCATGCAAATAGTCTTCTCACCCGTTCCTATCATTTTAATAACAATGATGTGTGGACTTCGATGACTATAATAAATATAAATTATTAGCAAACAATGCTTTCGGATCAGAATTGCATGATGCACCAGTCCCCAGTATGGAGCTCTACCAGCCTCTGTCTGAGCTCAACCTAGGCCTACTGACGATGTGTTCACTAATGAACACACTGCTCAATGCGAAGATTAATCCCATTTCATGACAATCTTTGCCTAGAATGCTAACGGGGTACACGGGGCATTAACACATAGGGGAATTTAATAAGATTTACATAAAAATATACAAACAAATAATTAAGAGTAACAACAAAATAAACGTAATGAAATGGGCAAGGTGTAGTAGATCCATCAAAATCAAGCAGAATTGAACGATAAATCGATAAGTTTGTCCTGGACAAAACTGGGTTTATTGACATGTAACAGAGTTGGGGGTGGGGGGGGGGTAGAGGGAGGAGATTCAGTCAGTCTAATATTTGTATCACATATGTATTATGTCTACTTGTACATCTGTAGTCTAACTTCCTGTCTGCTCCAGTTGTCTGTTTTGCTGTGTGTTTAATGATGTGTTTGTGTGCCGATCTACATAATTATTTGCCTGTGGATTGTCTGCCTATTTCTATTTCTGTCTGCTAGCCTATGTATGGTGTGTCTGTGTAGATTCATACCAATCCCAAGAGAACACGATATATATTTCTGTAGGCTGCCAATATTTATATGTATATCACAAACCATCACTTCAATAATACATGTAATTACATTCTGGTTCCCTGGGCTTAAAATTAAAGCTTATCAAATTCATTGTCCCCTCATACATGAACATAAATTGAAGAAGCATATAACAACAGAAAATCTATGGGGTCGCCTTTCTTCCTACAGCTTTTTCTTTTTGCCATATTTTGACCGAGGTATGTTACGTTTGCAATGGGTCGTAACGGGGATAAGCGCTGATTTGGCTTCTTACCGCAGGTGATGAGTCTGATACATGATCATTATCTGATGTTTCATGGCTATCCCAAATAGAGTAGGCAAAGCACAAAAAGAAAGGAATATCTTCCCTGCCTAAGCAAAGTATTACACAAGAAATACCTTGCCGATCTTTAAAAAAAAACATGCAGACAAAAATATTTTCCCTGCCTAAGCTAAGTGAATAGTCAAGAAATATCTTCTCTGCTTGTGCACTTTCCACATAGGGATTGCATAGGCAGGGGATATCTTCCTTACATATGCACAGTGAATAGATAGGGAATATCTTGTTTATCTATGCAAGGGGAATATGTAGGGAATGTCTTCCATACTATGCAAAGAGCATAGGTGGGGGATATCTTCCCTACCTATGCACTTCCTAATATTATTATTATTAAATTGTTTTTATTTTGTTTGTCTGCTTGTTTGGGAGCGCGTTCCATAGTCTGTCCATTTTTACCTTTCCTTACGCTTTCTGCTTGCCAAATGGATCCCTCATGGTTTTGCTTTGTTGCTGGATAATGACGACTTCCCCGTTCTGTATGTGTGTTTCTCTGCAGTTGACGAGAGGCTGGATGTCGTTCGGGCCTTTGCCATCATCGGAATGCTGGTTGCTGTCATTGCTATTTCCTTCCAGATTCGTGCATGCCGCAACGTCGAGGAGGAACCCCTGTTTAGCATTGTGGCAGGGGGCGTGGCATTCCTTGCCTGTAAGCACAGTTGAGATAGAGATAAGATTATTTAAAATCTCCTTCCTTTGTGTCTTTACCAAAATATTCAATGCACCTCTAAGTCTGTGCCAAGCAGTGGAGGATGTACCGTGAAAGTAACGAAGCTCAAAGTTTCAGGGCCTACTGTTGCTGATAGCGAAGGGGCCCCATAACCATTCCAGCTTCCGGGTCCCAAAAATATAGGTCTGCCACTGATGCCAAGTGCGAAAGGTTTACATCTGGTGTGTGGGATGGTGGCTGCAGTAGGAGTTGTGTTTCATTATAATTACTACAAGCCAAGTACCCATAATACGGACGAGGAGAAAATAAGATGAGAGAAATAATAAACTTGTCTAGATGAGATACCTGGCATTACTCGCAAAAAATCATTTCGCCCTGCCCCCCTCTCTCTCTCTCTCTCTCTCTCTCTCTCTCTCTCTCTCTCTCTTTCTCTCTCTCTCTCTCTCTCTCTCGCTCTCGCTCTCTCTCTCCCCAAGCCTCACCTCTCTCCCCCACACGGCCCTCTGTCGTCTCATACAGCTTGCACACCTTTACTGGCAAAAGCTAACTTACATTTGGGACATTCCATGTAATGTGTCACCTAAGAGACATTTTTCAAATCGTGCCTGGGAAAAAAATAATGGTTGTCTTGTAAGGGGTAGTAACTAAATTAATATTTTTGGTTAGTATTATCTTCCTTGCGTGATCATGCGACCTGGTGACCATCTTGGAAAAGAGCACCTGTTTCAATCTCCCATCAGTTGCCAAGATTATGCCCCACCATTTACCGTACTCAAATTATTTGCCCCAGTGTGATTAAAAGTAAAACTTGATTATTTATGCTTTTCCAGTATGCTGAAATACATTTTTTAATGTAGAGAAACATTGTTCACTAATCCTATTGTTTGGTTTCACGAATTCTGCAGTTCCATTTTGCTACGTGAAAAACATGGTATTTTTTCTGTCCCAGCATTTATCAACTAAGTGAAGGCAAATGATCTGAATGGACTCATCTTAATATTGCTTATTTAAAACATGTTTTTATCATTTCTGTACCAGTTTTCTGGAGGATTGATCAAGCCATTATGAAATAAAATGTTGGGTTATTTATTTAGTGGCCTTTTCTTTCTTAAAAAGTAGGCCTATTATCCAAACATCCTGTCAGTTACAGTGGAATATCAACCAATTTTTACATTTCTTTTATGGACAGGTTCGTAGCCTTTTCATTTAACACACTTATGGACCAAGCTCCATTATAGGAAGTTTATCATACGGCTGTTGTTATACGTACGTATGCACCCCAAGCGTTTTTGCGCCAGGGGCGCGTGCATACCTATCCTTAACCCCGTCCTTATACTCAACCCTAAATCTTATCGAATCCCTAACCCTGATCCTTAGGCCTACCCTTTCAACCAAAAAACAGGGGGAAAACAAACAGAAAATCTGAAAGAATAATTAATTAAGGCTGTGGCTAAGAGTATTTCAGGAGGAGCTCTCCAGCTCTGTAGTCACAAAAGGCTTTAAAAGACGTACGCCTAGCGCAAAAGAGCGTGGGGGCCGTACGTACAAGTAACAACAATCTATTATTATAATCCATGTCAACATGCTGTCCACAATATTGATATTTGAAAAGGCTCAATCTATCTTTTTTTTCAATTTGCTCCATTTTCAGTTTTCCCTCGCCCTTTTACTATGTATGTATTTTCATTATCATTTTTCTACCCCCAACACCCACCCCCATTCGTGTTTTTTTTCTGCTTTTGAAGTTTAATTTTACGCATGAAGTTCCAATTGTTTGTCTTTCCCGGTCGTCCTCCATTACCATCTTCCAGTTCCGTCCATTTTATCTATCAAGGGTCAAGCATTGATCACGAGTTTTCACTTTCCTGATTTCAGTCGTCGCCATCATGATCAGTGTCATCGTCTGGGGAGCGGCGATCCGTCACAACATTGGAACAGCCGTGAAGCAGCTGTCCCCTGGCGCCGAGTTCGAGATAGAGCTGGGCTACTCGTTCATATTAAGCACGATTGGTGCAGGGCTGCTCCTGATTAGTGCACTTGTCGACTGCGAGAAAAATGTGAAGGTCAAGCCTGAAGGCGGTATTGAAGAGTCTTGCTGCGGAGATTAGACCCCATAGTCATTGGGTAAATGCCCAGGGATTCCGTCCTGCTACAGCTTGCTGCAACACGTTGTAATAGATATGGGCACATTTTTCTGATATAATAATAGCCTAACATCTGTATTTAATTAGTGTGACCATGTGGGCTTTCAGCGCAAATAATAATAATGACAATAATCTAAAATTCATGGAGCTCTAGCAAAGTTTTGCACAGTTTAATTCCGTCCATGGATACAATCCAGTCCCTTTATGTCACTTTTTACCTTTTTTCTTTGTTGTTGTAGTTGTCGTTGTTGATGTTGATGATGACAGAATGTTAAAAGAGACTGTAAAAATTGATTTTATATAATAGACTGTTTTGTATCTTTCCGTTTGAAATGTTTGCACAGAATAATCTACGAATCCAGGGCCCCATCCTTTAAAGAAGTCGGAGGTGCTATAAATCAAACTGGTTCCCATAGTAAGTTGGAAAAATGCACAGGAAAAAAAGTGAGATTATCTAAATTCATCGTAAACTTTTCTTATATTTCTGGTTTCCTCCTCAGGTATTAAGTGTGGAAGTTTTGTTACTACTAAAAGTTGACTGAACTGATAAACAGTTTGTTGTTTTTTTGTAAAGGAGGTGGTTGGGGGGGGGGGGGGAGGGGGAGGGCGAGAGGGTTAGGTTTGTGTGTTGTTTTTTTGGCTTGTTTGCTGTTGACTACAAATGCCTGTGAATTGTTTGATATAACACGTACTAATTAATGTCAGAAACATTGCTGTTGTCATGGAACAGCAACCATATTATACACCTTGTATTTGGGATGAAACTATGAATGAAATAGTATTGTCAATAGCACTAAACGTTCCACTCAAATGGAAGATGTCAACCAAAAAATTCGTGAAAACAAGAATCCATGTAGTTTTTTTATTTCCCATAGTTTTCTTCCTTTCAAAGTGAAATACGAAAGTGAGGGCCGTGTATACAAAAGGTCTTGCTATGCCTTGTTGGCTGCTAAACTACTTTATGGCACCAAAATTTTTATAAGAGTGATTAGATAATTATATGAATACAAAAAAGTCTCTGGTCGAGAAGGCTGCAGAAAATTATCTCAGATTTTTCAAAAAATGGTTGAAATTGCTGGTAAATTTAGGAAAGAGAATATTACCAAATAACATTGTGTGACAACAAAGGCTGGCTGTCCTCTTAAAACAAACTTAAATAAGCAAATTATAGTTATGATTTATTAGCCAATCGGAATCGACAGCGTTCGTCTAAGGGTTTTGTAAGATACACTGAAGTTAAACAAGTTTTGCTAATACAGACATTGTACACTGTCTTCTTCTCTTTTTTTTTTTCTCTTCGCCAACAGTCCGAATAATAAAAAAGTCCGTAACTGTTTCCTTTCATCACTGTCTTGTTGCTTCAGTATATTTGAACAGCGTTTTTGAGTTTGTTTTGCCTTTTGTTCAGTTATTGTTCTGTTGTCTGGTACCTTAAATTCACTGTGTTTGGTGTTTGCAAAATACGCGAATCCGTGGTTTCTCAGGTACCGGATATCCACATAATCCTTGATCTTCATCAGAGGAGCGTGGCGTGCCAGAAAATAAATGACCTGCTACATGACATAGCGTGAAACTCATGACTACAATATTAATAAAATAAGAAAGTCACAAAAAATGCATTCACACAAAACTTAAAAGCACTAATTGGAAATACCACAATTTTTCTCTCAGTGATCTCAATTTTAAAGTAGATACAACAATACTGCTTCTCTGTAACTTGGAACTAGTTAAAGATGGCGGAATAACGAAAAAATTGCAAAAAGCACTTTGTCATTATTACGGTATTGCCATTATTCACCTCAATTCATAAACCTGGAGATACGACAATTTTGCTCTATACCCGCGAACTATGAGCAATGTTCCCTCTCCAGTTGCGAGGGTGCGCGACTGTGCACAGGGGCGAGGCTTCCTCATAATCAAATAATCAGTGATTACTCTTCGAATATTAATTCTAGAATTACTGTGCTTTCCAGATCGAGCCCAACTCCAAGTCCATTTAGTCAGTTCAGTATTCTATTCTACGTTGCTATTTTGGGTTTGTTGTTATAGTCTAACACCCCTCACCGAAAAGCATCTTTGTAGGGACTTACACCATATGAACTGGTCCAAAATCAGTGATTAACAAAGACGAAGAAGACTTGACTACACCCAGAAGCGAGCTTGAGCATAGCCTGTTTTCTTCAAAGCGGCGCCGTAGACAGCAAAATAGTGAGGGAAAAAAATAGGTTTATAATCACGGTTTGATCTGATTTTACGTACTTATGCAGGTTTTTCACTATGCGGTCGTTTTCACCCTAATCGAAAGGTAAAGAGTTTGTGTGGATCTTTTTGTTGTTTTTTTGTTTGAGGTAATCTAAGAATAATTTACTCTACGCACAGCAAGAGCTTTCAAAGAATAATAATTATTATAGTCTAGATCTAGATATAACTGTGATCAAAATCAGTCGAACGTATTAAGAACATCAATTCACTTGATAGGTCGCTCGAACCTAAACCGCAACGGCAGATAGCCACTTCTCCGAAATCGCTACACATTGTTGTTTCACAGAGATGCCATTTAAGCACTTTCTACCATTTAATGTTAATGGGTCCTTTCCTAGAAACTTTATGAGATGGTAGAATAACAAAATCTCTGGCTATGAATATGACAATGAAAACGTGCTGTTCAAATTATGTTTTAAAAAATGGGTGAAAAATATGCGTTTATAAGTCTGTTAGTATGAATGAATAGTTTTTCAGATTAGTTTGGCTTGTAAATTGCTGATTCCTGTCCTGTTGACAAGAATAGTCCGCCCTTCAGATTTTTGCAGTGCCTAGCAACCGTTTCATTGTTTTAGTCGCTGCATTTATAATTATGTACATATGATGTAGCGATACGTCCTATTATGAGGATCTTACTAGCTTAAATTCTGATTACCCTCTGCAGAGGGCCACGCTTCGCCCCTGACTGTGCAGTCGCTTTATTGGTGAATCGCACATCAGAATATTGCCGCGCTCATCAAAATGTTGCTTCTCATTTTAATTGACAAAAAACCCAATTGTTTTGGCTTTGAATTTATACTATTTTGCTGAAAGCATAAAAAAATCCGCTCAGTGGTTTGGATAAATTACAGTGAACATTGAGTATTCGTTCATAACTTGAATTTTACGTGTACTAAGACTAGAATGTAAGTTTTCAGTTGTACTATTGATTAAGATCGATGACAGATTATTGATAGGTGTTTGCCGGTTAATATAAAGTCGCGGTTTCATAAATGAAATGTGGTAGTGGCTGATGTCTAATGATTGTGGTAGAAGTGGTGATTGTTGTCTCACGAATATTATGGCAGTGTCAGTTCTAATAGATACAGATAGAGGTGATGATCATAGTCTTATGTATGGAAAGAGGGGGTGATTGTGATAAAATATTAATTCAATGTTAACGATGATGATAATTATGGTAAATGCACGCAGTGGTACGATTTACCAGTATAATGTTACTTTCATTAACATTTTAATGCAATAAATAGATAGGAAATAAAAATAAAAAACGTTTCAAATTACTTAATATATTAGGGAGGTGTTGGGGTATGTGTAAGTATCAAAAGAAAAACATTTTAGCACTCATTACTTCTCCCAAATCGTTCTTTTTCGAGTTCATTTTTTTCTTGAATTGCAATTACGCTCTTCATCTAAAGCTTTTCACGTACACCTACCCGCTACCGGATTCTGCATGTACAACTAGGCTTGCACAGAATCTAGCGGTAAACAATCACGCAAAACAACACAGAGTCAACAGACAGAACGCGTGTAAATATGGCAATCGAAAGGGACAAACTAACGTGAGGGATGAACCCAAAGGGAGAAACCTCCGGGTTGGAGGGGGGAGGGGGGGTGGGGAGGGGGGGCGGAGGACATACCTCGGTAACAAACTCAAAGGATCCAAGTCTACGTCTAAATGGGGCATAATATGTCGTACTGCAGCTGTGAAATTATCTTATCATGATAAGCATATCTCGCCTGTCTTTGCTCTCTAGGATGCGGACTGACTGCATCCTAGCTTGAGTGGGCTGCAGAAGTACCGGTAAGCCTTTTTAATTTGCAGCGACCAGTGCACGCGTAAGTTTTGTCGTTGTTGTTTTTTTTTTCCTCCTGCAACATTTCACTTTCACGAACGTTTCCCTTCTCATTTTTGTAGGTTGGGCCCACAGCAATGAACGCTAATGTCTGCGAGGTGGTCAGATTTCGAACAAAATGCACATACCACTAAGTCCCATCCAGAGTAGCATCAGTGTCTTGAAAAGAAATACCCAGAGTGATCATTCTCATTTCTGGAGAGTCTGAATGGAGGACTACATTTGATCTACACACTTGAAATTGTCCTAGACCACACTCTCCTGGCATCCTTTGCATTATGAAAATTTTGGGCTGTTGAAAGTTATCTTACCACAGAAAAAAATTCAGCTTGGTATACAGACAGCAGTGTATTGAAATCTTTTGCATTAGGCTAGGCAGTGGAGTAGCATGGGCACGGCCACAGGGGCATTTGCCATGTACGCAAACTGTCACAACGATCACTATTTCAACTCAACTGCTAGTTGTGAATGACTTTTCTCAAAACTTAAATTAATCAGAACTTATCAGAGGTCTGTCAGTGAGCCAAGGAATACTGAGTAATCCAGCAATACTGTCCACAGAGATTTCAGCATGTAGATTTCACTGTAATTGAAAAGTCTGCACAAATTAAAACCAGGCAAGTTCAAATAAATGTGAGTATTATAGCATCAAATGCACTTTACTTTAATTACATCAGTATTTTCTTAAAACTACAATACATAATACATGTACTTGGGGGATAAGGGGCTCAATACTAAACCGGCGGAAGGGACACAGGGAGTGCTTGCTAACACTTTTAACAGTCGACAGGTCGGCCGCGAAATGCTTGCCTTGCCCCAGGCGGTAGCAAGCCATGCTACACGACTGGCTAACATTCTGCATGTCTCCGACCACTTTCAGCTTTTACCTACTGTTCTTTGCAGAATTTAGTTTTTGTTTTCTGATTGAAATGGTCATAGTCTAAGAGGTATGAATAAGCAGATTTAGGGTTGGGAATAAAGTTAGGGGTTGGTTTAAAGTTAGAGGCGGGTATAGAATTAGGGATAGAGTAATCCTGTGTAGGGGGTAGGGCTGTATGGAAACTCTTTTCCGTGGGCTGTATAAATATTAGCAAAATCACAAATCATTAGAATTTCAGTGGGGTCCTTGCCTTCAAAATGCCAAAAGGTAGCAATTGATAATAATAATTATGAGCGCTGTGATCATAAATTCAGCCAAACATTTTGATGAGTTTCCAAAGTTCCCCCACACTAAATGCAACCCTCTAACACAAGTAACAACAAACAGACAGAACTATAAAAAAAAAAAATGATGATAATAATAAATAAGCAATACAGGCAAGCAAAAGATAAAAATTGGTGTTTGCACAGACATTGGGTGAGACATTGACTGATATAAAAATGTCACTCTGAAATTGCAGGGATTACAAATTGGCTTAAAAGGGAGTTGGTGGGGGTCTACATAAATTTGATTGTTTCCATTCATTGTAAAAGCCGAGGTTGCTTTAGCTTTAATAATAATAGTCCAACAGTTAATTTATCTTCGCTGCTGATGAGATCAACCCCATCTCAAGAGAAACTAAATCAAGAGTCACATTTAAAATATCCATGAAACTTAAAAAAGGAAGTTCGATAGATGAAATAAATGAGAAACTTTTTGTTTTTCCTTCCTGTGTTTTCAGATGTCACTCACAGGCACAAGCGTATGATAATGTTACCCAAAATCGCACAGTGCCGTCCAGTGCAAATGTTCCACACAACAACTATTTCCTGCTCTTCGGAGACAAATGCACCCCAGTAAGTTCAGGGAAGAGCCCCGGCTGAAATCTTTGCAGAGAAATAAGTGAGGGAATTTTTTGTCAGTCTAAAATTCTTAATCTAATGTAATTTTAAATTTCATAGTTCAGAGTTGCACTTTCTTCGGGAATGTCTCTACATCCATTTGTCCATTTTGTAGGTATTGGGTGTGAAGATGTGAAGCAGTGCAAAAGGGTTAAAAGTGAGGGTAAATTGATCATGACTTGTCAGTGCCATCACACCTTTTGAAAATTGTTAATACCTCACAGTTAAATAAAAGACAGGTACGTGATGTAATTTTGGCCTCTCTTTTCACAACAGACCCAGTGAGATTACAGGGGCTGACTATGAAACCTGTGCCGAGGAAACATTGATTCTTTGACCGAATTTTTGAAGACCTCCCCAAGTCTGAATCATGCAACGAAGATTACTATCGTGCCTATGGGGTAAACATTTAGGCCTATATATTTCATTTAGTTTTACATGGTTTTATGATAGGGAAATTTCCATCTGTGACTAGACAGTCAGGGTTTGAATAACAACTGAAGAGTTGATAATCTTAAAAACAACTTTCACCACACACCTGTCCCAAGCAACAATACCTGACTCGGGGAAACTTGCATGAAATTAATTCAGGGGCCATCCAGTAAGGTATGTAAACTCAATTTTGACAATTTTTTTAACCCTCCCCAAATCAACACTTTTTGTAAGCTTGGCTTCAAACTCCCTACACATTAAAATATTGAATGTCCATTATAAGATCTTGATATTGAAGACTTTAATGACATTTTGCAGAAACCATTTGACTGTTTCAGGGAAACAAAGGTTGTTTTTTTTATTTTTTGTCCTGTTGCTTTTTTTTTTTTTTGTTGTTGCTGATATTGTGCTATTGTATTTTATGAACTTCATCAAGCTTCGACTGATGGGGAACCAGAATGACTAGTAATGCTGTAAGTATGAAATGTATTACTTCATCCCTACAGATGATGATACGGTATAAACTTATTCTTTTCCTACTCAAAATCCCAGACTGCACTGCCATGCAAGCAGTTTACACCTCAGTCAAGCTGAAAAGATTATCTTATATTCTGTAATGTTTTTGGATGGTTTCAATCCGACAGATTTTTTATGTGTTTATGTGTACCTTTTGAATCTTTTAATCCGATCGTCTGTCCATCGGGTGATTGGTGGATACTTCTGATGGGGTCTATTCTGACCTATTGGTCTCTTATATTCTATCGTCTTGCTTTATCCAGGCACCATGTGACCATTGCCAGGTCAACATGCTTCCTCCAAACTCAAACTCAAAGTCTATCCATCTTTCTCTTCATCTACCTGTATGTTCGCGTGTATGTTGCAGAATGGCATGCTGACAATCCACCTGGGCAGCATTGAAGGAACTTACGTGATCAATAAACAAACACCCAATAAACATATCTGGCTGTCCTCATCTCTCAGGTAAGAGTCCTTGTCAGCGTCATTGCTTGCTGACTTAGCCGAGTTTGCTCTCAAAGGCAGAATTATGCAGCCAGGAGAACGAAGTAAAAATGTACATTTCTGAACGATAACCATTGCGTGTACACACGGCAACCCAGAATTTCTGCAAGCTGTGGGTTTCTTCATGAAGTGCATGGTTTATTATTATTACAATAATTTATTTAGAACTTTTTTTACTCTAAAAGCAGCTTCAGTTTTCTGTAATCATTGCTGTGATGTCACAAAAAAGGTATACACATCACAGTAAATGCCAGAGTTTGATGTAAAGTGAAAGTGAATAAACCAAGCGGTGCGAGGGTTATTTTATCCATTCAGAATGGAATCTTGCACAAGTGTCAGGTTGCCTTGTAAAATGAGTAAAGAAATATTGGCACTATGAGTTAGTTTGTGGATGAGTATAGTATAGTTTTTGTCAGTTCACACATTTGAGAGATCAAGAAAAAGATGTTCAAGGAGATCACACTAATTTTAGTTTGTATGACTTTAGTTTTTTTTTTTTTTTTTGGTCTGACCATGAACAGTAGTTCTGAATGCAGGTTTTTGCACTGCTGTACCATGCATCGGGAGCTATCCATGAAATATGCACACACACGGGGGAAGAGGAGGTATACAGGGAGTGTACATATGCTTCTCAAATATGGTGATAAATTAAAACGTTTGACTTTATTTTTAATTGTTTACACCAAACTAAGTTGTGGGATGACATAAAAATTGAATATATAGACTGTGTCTGATGGGACAGTTCAATGATCCATGCAAAATGTCACTCAAAGTTTTAGAACGAGGCCTTATCAAGAACATTCACTAATGTAAAATGGCTGCCCATCTAAACGGAGAGGAAGAGAGGTTTGAAGCCATGAGAGTGAGAAGCATAAACGGGGTGGGGATGTAAAAATGTCTCTTTCTTTTATTGTCTTTCTTTCTCTCTCTTTTTCTGGACTTTTCTGGGTTTTTTCCCCTTGGTACTTTCATGGTTATTGATATTTTTATTATTTTTGAGTTGACGGGATTACAAAATGTTGCATTACTTTTGATACGCCCTGTCTGTATGTAACATAGGAAACAATACCTTGACTGGCCAAAGAATGGGGAGCTATTAAGGAAGTAAAGATGTCGACGGCGGTACCCTGGTCAGTGGAACCCAGACCCGGAACTTCAAAGACAATGGACCTGGAATGTTCTACCATCATCTTGAAAGCTGTTTTTGGCGCCTCGTCTTTTTGATGATTAAAATAGAGGACATTATCCAGTGGTGCTATTCAAAAAGTTAGAGTTTGTTGGGGCTTAAATGGGTGAAAAAATTTGGAAAGACATTCATTTGCAAAACACTGTGATGCGAAATGAAATGGTTTAGAGCAAAAAGCTGCAAAGCTTACAGTCTCCTTTGATTTCTACAAAATCTAATTGCTCTTGTCAGATTGGCCATTTCCCAGTGCAGAGTTTTTCTTAATCTATTACATAATGTGACATGAAACATTTAGCAATTTGTTGGCATGGTTTGAAAGCTAGGAAGGATGAGGAGGAAGATTTGTTTCTATTTTTTGCCCAAACAACACCTTTCTTTTTTTGGGGGGCGGGGGGGGGGGGGGAGTGAATTTGAAAGTGAATTTTCTTGTCCATGACCACTTTAATTCTTCACCGCAAATTGTAGCATTTTTGTTTTTGAAAAGCGCGTTTCAGTCACAGATGGTGGTATGTTTTCTTCCATAACAACGGGAAATCTTGGTCCCCGAACAGCAGTATTTTCGTTATTAAAATGTCACTGAAATGGTATATTTTTGTCCATAACCATGAGAAATGTTAGTCCGAAACAGCACTATTTCTTTAATTGAAAAGCAAGTTTCAGTAACAGATGGTGATAGATTATTATTTTGTCCATAAGCGGAGAGAGCCTGAGCTTCAAGTAGGACATGTTTTATGACACTGAAGATATTGGCATGGCAGCAAACGCTTGAGCATATTTTTCATTTTGTAGGCAGTGTAATCTGCATTAAAAAAAAAAAAACAGCAAGACAACTATAGACGACTGGCATTAGAGCTATTTTAGGAAATTGGCAATGTTAGAAAATACGAAATATGTAATGAAGTGTCCATCTTTCATTATATGGAAGGGTTAGGGTTGATAGCAATAATAATAATGATCATAATAATAACAACAACAACAACAGTGAAGATAATAACACATGAATGTCTATGTAGTTGCATCTAAAGTGTAAACCAAATAAGGCAAAGGATGCCTTTTATTTTATTTTCATTTCAGATGATGGTATAATAAAGGATTCATTGGCTTTCGAACAAACTCTGTCCACATTTAAGAGATTTGTTAACAAATGAGAAACAGTTTTGGGAATGGAAGTGTAAAAGTAAACTATTTCTTGAAAGAAGCGACGTTAGAGAGAGAATGAGTGCATAACATTGGGAACTTTAGAATAGTGACTGAAGGCAAAACCTTAATACAAATACTTTATAGATTACGAAATTGAAATTTTAGATTCTATCAAGAGGCTGTAATTCGTGAGTGGATATGTAATTTGTAAACAGTTTTAAAACGGAGCATTAAAAATTTAAATAGCTGAACTGGAATGGAGAATGGACATTGCATAAAATTAATGGAAGTGTAGTAAAATAGAGAATAGAAATGAATACTTAGGAGTGAAGATGAAAGAGATGAAATTTTAAATTAGCTTTACATGGAACTGCAAAGTACTTCCCGGAATGTTATATGTTAATATCTTATACGAAAACTTCAAAGAGGTGTAATACGTGGAAGAGAAAAAGAACAAAAACGTAGAAAAAAAGTGTATCCATTTTGGGTGGCTCCCTTTGAGAAACCTAAGCCTCCGCCAAAAACAATCCCAGTTTGGCGATGTGGTTCAACGTTGGGCATAATAATAATAATAATAATAATAAAGATCATTTATATAGCGCCTAATCCAAACGAGCACTAATTACCCACAATTTCATTCTTTCAATGCAAACCACATTTTTAAAAAGGGATTTAAGTGAAAACCGGATGATTCTGGGTTTTATGGAGTTGTCGGCCTGAGTTTATTTTCTGAACTAAATTAAGGCGAAAACCGCATGTTTCTAGGTTTTGTTGTCGTCTCTCAGTTCTCGGCTACCTTCCATTAATTTAGGCTATTTAGCAAACCGCAAAAGAGGCGAAGGAACATAATTATTGTCAGTATATTGTGCCGGGGACGGGGATGGCCTTTGTTGTTTTTTTTTAAGTTGTAACAAAAATGTAAAGTACGATGATTTTTTCGTGTGTGTTGCTCCCTTTGATAAAAGTTTAATTTGCAGGATATCTGAAGCTAATCTGTGGTTACTAGGGAGAAAGAGTGAGAAAGAAAGAGAGAAATAGAGCACAGGTTTTACTCCTCGCAGTGCCGGATGTGAGTTTGAGTTTGTAGAAAGCACGTCGACACGTTTCACGGTCCCATTTTATACTAGGAAAATAAGCAAGCGGAAAGACACAATTTAACATAGTAGGAGATCCCGCAAGAAGCGCCTAGCCACCATCCACTGGCAATGGCCAGTACCTATTCTGATTGAAAATTAAAAATAATAAATCAAGCAAACATTATGAGTTTAACGATTTTGGTTCCATAACGTAGCTTGAGATGAAGTTTGTCAATCCTTAACCCTTTGGAGGCGATAGGGCCGATCTCTCGGCCGAGGAGTCGAAGTACGAAAAAGACGACGGGGCCGATCCATCGGCCCGGTCAATACAGCCCTCGCCATTAGCCAGCTGGTCTTCGTACCAACCAGTCAGATTGCTAGTCGTATTTAATTGTTGCAGATTCTGTTAGTTCATTCAATGTCCGTCAAGAATACTCCAGTTATTTACATATATATATAATATGTCAAATGATTACTTTATGTTTTAGAAATTTTTAAAGAATATTAGTGCCTGCATCTTTTAAAGCTTCTGAATAGGGCTCCGTCTTCTTTGCACCGAAATCCAAATTAAGCTCCGTCTCCAAAGGGTTAATAAGGTGCAGTTCAGCCCTGCATTCCTTTGCTGAGCAGGTTATGCCTGTTTGGGCAGACCCGTCAAGTGCATGGCCCACTGTTTCTTTCATGAATCCCCTGACATTTTCACACGGTCCGTAAAAGGGAAAAGATACTTGACGCTTCAAGCCTGTATACATGGTATGTATTTTATGCGTACATAATTACGCATGTAGTTTGTTGGTGCAGAAGTCGTACGTATTTTTCGTTTCCATGTCAGTAGTTTGGTGCAGATTACGTACGTGTTTTTCTGACACGTTTGATGTTTAATGACATATTTAGTAGGAAACTAAATGTCTAGGCGGCGGCGTCTTGGACAATTAATCTCGTTGACTGAAAAGACCAACCAAGAAGATATTTTGCTGTAGTTGGCTGTCCTTATAGTGTGGGTGTGAAGCATCGTAAAGACATTCGTTGGCTCTCACTAGTTCTATCAAATGTTCGTAGGTTTGCGGGGAAAACTGTATGTAGTTCTAATAATAATATTAATGATGAAGATCATTTATGTAGCGCCCAATCCAAACAATTTGCTCTAGGCGCTTTACAGAAAGTTTTGTTCTCTCCAGCTGCAACTCACACACTCTCTCTCTCCCTCCCTCTCTCCCTCTCTCTCTCTCTCTCTCTCTCTCTCTCTCTCTTCTCTCTTCTCCTCTCTCTCTCTCCCTCCCTCTCACTCTCTCTCTCTCGCTCTCCCTGTTTGCTAGACATACATTGTATACATGGACACACACATAACACACTATAAGGCAGAAGTTAAACAATAAATCAGCAAAAAATAAAGTGAATTGAGAAAATAAATGGATTGGGAATGAGACTTCACAACTGAAAGTGTTTTTAAAAAGGTGGATTTTTTAGACCAGTTTTGACTCAGTAGATGCTTCTCGCAATGCTTTTGGAAGCGAATTCCAGATGTGCGGGGCAGAGTGTGTAAATGCTCTGCCTCTCCGTTTCCTTGACGCAGTTGAAAATCTTAAGAAAACAATGATTGTTTGATCTTAAAGAACGAGGTGGTGAGTAGAGCTCTGCCAAAGTTTCGAAATTATGTCACGAACACAGCTTCTCGGAAGACTTCTTGCTTACACAGCTGCCATTTTTAGAAGTGGTCGGTCATAGCCATTGCCGAGGTTTCGCGGGAGAGGAGGCTCGGCTTCAAAGCACGTACATTATTATTATCTTAGACCAAAAAATCGCTCCACCAATCGTAGTTTAGATTATATGTACGTATTACATGTCGCGTGAAATTGCTCACAGAGATACTGAGGAGTCCGTATTTTTTAAAATACGTAGACTACGTATTCTGCACATGCAAAGTACGTACGTAATATGCATGCAAAATACGTACCATGGAAACAGGCCCATACCTCAAAGAAAGAACAACACGATCATGAAACTTGTGCAACTTACTTCGGGGAATAGTTAATCACTGAGCCACGCGTTAACTAAAAACATCCCTATGGAAAACTAACTACTCGTCCCCTTAGAATGACAAGGTTCTGTCTCCACTTTTGGCTGAATTGAGGTACACGCTACACGCCCCTTCCACAGGCCTTCTCCTTTGTGTGTCAAGGTATCGCGGGGGTTCGGTGTGGAATTTGTATCACTAAAAACAAAACAAGTCGTATCTCCAAAAGCAATGAGCACAAACTTGTCATGGAACTTGAATCATCAATTTCTCAAAAGTTGATGGAAGAGAGTTAGAATCTTTTCATTCGAAGGGAACGTACTGTGTAAACAAATGAGTGTGGCAAACATTTGAAATATTCTGTTACCTCACAAATGGAAATAAAGAGTTCCTCGGGCCATATACTTTTTTTTTTCCGGAGATAAGTTTCTTCACACTGACGATAATACCAAATTATCGAAGGAAATTGGCTTTCATCGACTGATTCAGTATAAGCTTCTTTTTTTTTTCACAGAATGCCTTATATCTTGATTTGCTTTTACGTTATATATTTTAAGGAACAAGGGATTGATGATAACTCGCAGCTACAATAGACCTGTACGTGAAAGATGTATAGCAGGACCTAGTAATGTTGTTAACAAAAAAGTAAACTAAATAAATAAAGTAATTAAATCATTAATCCACTAACTGTAGAAAATATACATAGTTATTTTATAAATAAAGAAAAGCAGAGATATTAATAATGTTTAGTACTTCTTTCATAATTTCAGTCTGATATCGCAGCCATGGATGTGAATGACATGATTATGCCTACGGTAGGCTGTGGCATCTTTCAAGTCATTCTGGTGTTCATCTTTATATTAGTTCGACTTCAACAATGCTGGGGGACTATTTTTATGTCCTTTGGTAACTACAATCCTGGTTGGGCTTGTTCAGACGAAACTTTTAACAGTTCCACAATTATGACTAGCAAGAACAGAACACAGTCTGTTTTAGCAAGTTACGACCAGGATACAATACAGGGAATGAACTGGGCTGATAACTGTTCTGTTCTGGCGTCTTGTGAAAAGATCGAGTTTAATCATGAATCATCAACAACTGTGACGGAGTGGGGTCTGATCTGTGATAAAGCCTGGATCACATCGCTGATCATTTCTTTGCAACAAGCTGGAGGTCTCGTGGGAAGTCTTATCGCAGGACCATTGGCAGCGTGGAGGGGGAAGAAAGTTTGCTTGTATATTTGTGTGGGGATTTTTTGCATACTCCACGTTGCTATTCCATTTTCCAGTACTTGGCAGATTTTCTGTTGCCTGAGATTTTTTGTTGGAGTGTCTGCAGGAGGATTAAAGATTGAGTCGTATCCTTATTCTCAAGAATTCGTCAATAGCAGTTGGAGGGCAATGTGGACAGCTCTTCCTGAATGGAACATTGCTATGGCACTCTTTGCTTTGGCTGCCTGGCTGACTAAAAGATGGGATTACTTACACTTTGTGACAGCTGTGTTCGCTTTGATCAGCTTTCTGACGGTGTTCTGGACCCCAGAGAGCCCACATTGGCTGGCGGTTAACGGAAAAGTGACTGAAGCTGATCAGGTTCTCAGAAAAATGTGTAATTTGAATAGGAAACCAACCCCAAACACCAATTTTCTCTATAAAATTGCAGAGGAGGAACAGAAAAGAAATAAGACAAAAGCTAAATATACATATGTACATTTGTTTCGTCAAAGTCTCCGGAGGATCACACTGGCTGTCATGCTTTTGTTTTATCTTTTGTCATTTTCGTATTATGCTATAGGATTTGGACTGAAGGCTTTATCTGGGAATTTGTATCTAAATATATTTGCTTTCTCCGTGGCTCCCATTCCAGCAATGTTTTTCCTCCCGATAATGGCCAACAAGATTGGGAGAAAGGTTTGTGTATTGGTCTATCTGGGTTCAGCTTGTGCAATGTCATTTGCAGTAGTTCTAGTATTTTTTGTCGCTTCCAAAGATGTGAGAGGACAAATCATAACCGTTTTGGCAATACTGATTGGCGCATGTATTGATGCTGGGTGGATGACGTGCATTTTAGTCGTAGGTGAAGTGTACCCCACTGTTGTTAGGTCGCTGGGCAGCGGAGTATCTGGGATATCCGCTCGTGTAGGTTCCATATTAGCGCCATTCTTAATTCCCAGAAATTTTGACCATCTGTACATTTCCTTTGCCGTTTTTGGCGGTATGGTATTGATTTGTTGTGGTTTGGTGATTTTGTTACCTGAAACTATAGGGAAATCTCTCAAAGAAAGCATGGATGTCAAAATTGTGGATCGGAAGGACAACACAGATGCGACCAAATCTTTAAATGTCGATTCGGAAAAGGATGATCATTTGACAGCCCAAGAACATACTCAAATTCTTTAGATTTCTGGGTTTTCGTACTGTGAAAACATTTGAGGCAATCAGTCAAATGATTTTGCTTGAATTTGAATTCCTCATTATAATCAATGGCTGTGGCAATAAACATGGGACATCCTTTTGTGAGAGACATACGGCAATACGATGATAATTAGATATGCAACCAGTACGTCACGGCACATACAGGCAGAGTCTCCATACCTTTTATTAGGTCTTCATTGTTTGAAATATAGAGTTGAAAAGAAAACCACAGTTCATGCATTGCCTTTGCTGTGGTATCGTATTACTCTTGGACTCATCAGATCAATTCTTAACCCCTGAATGCCAGCAGGTACTCATGCAATATGAAAGGGGTTTCTTTGAGCGAGACACGTTTTTTTTTTTTCTCCTTTGCATTTTATTGCATGGTTTCTGTATTATTTCTTATGTGATACTTTGCAACATGCACCGTTTTCTTTTGCCACATTTTGAGTATATAATAGGGCCTACATGCAATATAACATGTATATATTAACATCTGTACTGTGATGCCTTATAATTATGGTCCCTAATGAAAACAGTTATTAAGTACTACATGTACGGAAAACCTGTGGGGTCTCCATTTTATTTATGTTACAACTTTTTAAAACCTGACGAAGGATTTAACATTTGCGAGCGCATTTAATTTCTTCCATATTTAACTCTTGTGGAATGTAATTAAACTGCATAGAAATCATGTTCCGAACGCTGAGCTTTTTGGGTAATATAGCTTATCTTTTTGCTGCCATATTCCAGCACGAGAAACAATGTCAATTACAGGTTTTGACAGACCCAGCGGACATCCCTCATGTATTCCAAAGGCTGTTGTTTTAAGTAGGTATGCACCCCAAGCTTTTTTGCGGTAGGGGCGCTTACGTATAATTATATGTAACTACCCCTAACCTTGTCCCCTACCCTTTCAACCCCCCCCCCCCCAAAAAAGAGGAAAGCGAAAGGAAATTCTGACAAAAATAACTGTTGTTAGGAGTATTTCGGGCGGAGCTGTCTAGCTTTGGAGCCAAAAAAGGTTTTATAATGCGGTGCCCCTAGCGAAAAAAAAACAACAAAAAACTTGGGGGTCCTACATACGTGTAAAAACATTCTTTTGCAAACATTGCACAAATATATATCACGTTGCCTGAATATTATTAAAAAAAACTACAGGTATTATTATTATTTCTTACGCGAGGCGTTTTCTTTTTGCCAAATTTTGACATCACTTTGCCTGAGTAGACTTGAAGTGCTGTCCTTTGTTTATCCAGTGCGAACTCGGCAAGTACAAAAGGAGATGTCAAGAAGGGGTTAATTATTGTCGGGACTTCAAACCACACATTTTGTTGTTGTTGTTAATAAATACAATAGCTAGCCGCTGAAACCGAGCACCAGTCTGACAGGTTTGCCCTCCAATAAAGATAATTGGACATTAATATAACACAGAGAAAACGTTTGTTGGAGCGGATGCCATTGTTATCTGACAAAGCAATGTCATGCTCGGTCAAGCAATGGTGAAAAGTTCAGACATTTGTTATTGCGGAATTTTGTTTGTGGGCAATTTTAGCTCTGAATCATTTGTATCTGAGTATAAATTGCTTTCGATATGGCTCCCATTCTAGCAATGTTTCTCCTTCAGATAATAGACAAGAAGATTGGGAGAAAGGCTTTTGGACTGGTCTGTCTGGGTTCAGCTTGTTCAGTGTCCTTTTTGCAGTAGTTCTAGTTCTGTGGTTCTCAACAAGGGTGATATCGCCTGTCGCGAAAACATAGAAAATAGTGACAAGGGAGCGGAAACGATGAAGGGGGCCGACGGATGGAGTTGGGGAGTGAGGGGGGCATGAATGGAGGACGATTTGGGAGCCAATGCAGTGCCGCCGCTGACGTTCAATAGCACGGGGAGACAGGTTTTATGAACGTACCAAGTCCTTCTTTCAGTGCATTAAAATTTTGATAATGAATGCCTTCTGTTTTATATTGAACAAGCATAATCACCCGTTCAATGAACGGAAAGAAAATAAAATGATAATACATGAGTAAAAATCATGTGACTCACAATTCACATGAATTAAAATGGTAATCCCAATAGATCTGATAACAATAACATCTCTGGAGAATAGTCCATTACAAAACTTTCGGGTTTACAATGTTTCTAGATTGCTTATCAGGTGCTAAGATAACTGTTGAATTTCTGTTTCCTGTTCGTGAAGAGCTACATACACCATTCCATGCTTAAAAATAGGACGGCGTAAATCCTTAGAGCCCTTAAGATTCTGGTATGAATCAGCCCTTAGCCTTGATTGCTCTCATCTTATAAGCTGCAGTCTCTCCGACTCATTCTTGGCATAGGCGTTGACCACGAAGTGCTGAAAAAGCCGACGCGCTTGGAGAGTATAATTTCCATGCCGGGTGAAAAATTCAAAGCAATAGGATTGATTCTGTGTCCGTTTGTAATTAAATTTTAATTACAGATCCCAGCCATCTGTTCCTTTAGGGAAAAATATTGGGTACTGAAGAGCATCATAGGCTCTGTGTAGCTCACAGATCCTCTGCACATTATTATCTCTCTGGTGTAAGACAATATCATGGTGTCCAACAGGATTATTAGGCATTAAAATAACAATTTCTGGAGCTCCCTGTGCATCGTATCGCCTACTGTGTTCCTTAGCAGGACGTGCATCCTCTGTAATGACAATTTTGAAATTTGGGAACTGACTACGTCTAGCAAACTCATACGCTGACTTTAGTTCATGGACATACTTATTATGATCTTGCAATACTGTTTGAACCAATAAAACTACAGCTTCACACAGAGGACTGTCCAAAACAGACATTTGTCTACGAAGTTGATCCATCTCAAAATCCATGTAATTCGCAAAAACTTAGGCGGCTCCTGTGTCAAAGGCTCCAATGGTCCCACCAAGTGACATACTTGACCCTGAATGTAAAAATTAGGATTCCATCCATCCACATGAATCATCTTACAGTTACATTCAAACGAAGTCATTTGAAAGGCATAATTGTAATGTCTGATATGAGAAACTTTTCGATTCTTTAGAATCACCACATTATAATCGCTTGAATCCCGGAGGTAGTTCAGGATACGGCTACAATTTAATTTTACCATTGTTGCAACACATTGCTGCTGTCTCTGTGGCATGACAACATGGGCATTGCAGAGAAAGATTTCCTACGGCTATGGTCACCAAACAACTTTCCAGAGAATAATTTAAGGCCTTTGGTAAAGTATTGTGTAGTGCAGCTGTATATAGGTGGTGCAAGATCTGGCACAGGCAGATCTGCAGGCTGAGGAGGGGCAGGAACAGCAACAGGCATGGGAGGACCTGCAGATGCATGTGATGCAGACACAGCCGGATCTTCATTCTCAAGGGTGGCATTACTTCTTAAGCGACGGGGTCGCTTAGCATTGAGAGTTAACTTTCATTTGCGAAGGCATCTGATGAAAAAAAAAAAAGAATAAATAGTTGATGGAAATATGTAACGTTTTGAGTAGAAAAATGAATTAGGGGCCTCAGTGTAAAATACATGCCCCCGCCCCCCCCCCCCCCTGCAATTTCTATTTAGATGCAGAAATCAATGAAAAACTGTACCAATTGGATCTAGATTGAGAGTAACACCCAGATCTAGATATAGTTAGACCTTTCTTGGATCGGTCAGCATTGATTTATAATGGTGTTCGTGATTCCCAACTACTCGCTGACTAAAATAAAAAATTTTAAAAACAAAAAAAAAACTCTAAAAAGCATTGATAATGGTGATTTTGACTCCTAAGTACCTGATCAGTTTACCAAAACAATTTTCAGAGGTGTTCTTGACATGCCGAATTGATTTTCACGAATAACACTAACAGCTAGGCCCTATTTCCAACGAATAAGTTATTGTCCTAAATTTCTTTCATTCTAATCTAGAATCTAGATCTAGATATAGGCCTACAGTAAAAAACAGAATGGGCTAATCAATCTGTGGCTGTGCCTCTGTAGAATGCTAAATTGTACACTTTAGAGTAATTTAGACCCAGAATCTAGATCTAGATATCTAGATCTAAAAAGTGTAACTGTAAGCTTTGATCTCGCATTTGTAGATCTATGTCAAATTAAGGGATCTTCCTGGACGCAGAGCGAGTAAATCCAGCTAGATCTAGATTTGGAAGGTCTTCCGCCCGTCCGCGCCAGTCAAGAAAACACACTAAAGAGGGGACTTTTGAGCGGGTTTAAAAAAAGGTTGGGTTTAGTATTTGTATGGGACAAAGAAAGAAAGAAAGAAAGAAATAAGAGTTGGTTTAAATGGGTGGTATATGTTGTATGTAGATCTATGTATCTTTGTTCTTTTTATCTCGCTGCCAGTTCATCTCGATTTCTCTGCGTTAGAAACATATGAAAGAGAACACATACATAGTAATCATAAATAATGACGATACTGGGATCCGCACCCATACCCTTTCGCTCCTGAATCACACGTCTTAACCATTTCGCCACGCAGGTGAGTTAACAGATTGCCGGTAAAAATTTACTTATACTCACAGTCAGTACCCTTGACCTACATTACGGAAAGTTACCGACCTTGTTAATTTGCATAGTTTTAAAAAATTATGAATCGGCTTAGTAGCGAAACAATCCGATTTCAGCTGCTCGGAGATTGCATGATTTGAGCTAATGAGGGCCTACTTGAGTGTACGTCGATCGCCAATGGCTACCCCAGCCCCTTTTCGCCCGATTAGTCAGTCTGACTACCGCCCATTGATACAAACTGACTAGACCCTCACGCCCCCAGGTCCATCTGACCATTCCATGTGTTGTGAGTTTAAATTCCTCAACACCATATCAAGTTTTGTTTCAGCAAACCTTCGCCAGTCGCGCTTTTGGTAAATTCTGTGATTGTGACCTCTCCCCAGCAAGTTTCAAAATGGCAGCTGTTTTCGGATTTTGTCTCACTTCAGACTTTCTTCTGGGATTGTACTGTTTTTCTTGGCCAGTGTGTTACAAATGTTATTGTGAATATGAAATGATAATTGGTCATAAGGTCTGGAACAATGTGTAACCGTGAGCTTTACTTAATAGCGGTAAAAATTATGGCGCGGACGGGCGAAAGACCTCCCCTAGATTTAGCTGTAGTGTAAGTAAGCTTATATAGAGCTCAAACACAAAGATAAGCCAGATCTCGATAATGTATTTGTTATTTTGTAAGTAAGTCGTGAAAAATCAGTGATGCTTACCTTGACCAAGGCATGTACTTCAACTCTTCAAGCCAATATGTGCGTGCAACTGAATCCGTCACAATTGAAATCAATGTCAGAGGTGGAGAATTTGTGGAGAGAGTAGAGCTCAAGATCTAGATGTGTAATGCAGCTTGGCCAAAACGTGTTCTTCAAGTCACCATGTGCGTGCAAATGAATCCTTCACATTTGAATTGTAGTTGTAGAGATATTGGGCGGTCTCGGTGCCGGATTGGTTTCACGATACCGTAATAGAGTATCGTGCCGGATCGGTTTCAAACGATACTTCCTTTCAAACAGATGATCTAAGCATAGGAAAAAAAACTCGATCCCCGATACTTTTTATGACATGAACGATGCTGTCAGGATGACGCCAAGATGGAGAATGAAAATTAGAACTGTTGACAGCACGATGAAACAATGCATTTTCTATAAATTCAAGAACAAAACCAATCAAAATAATGAAAAGTTCCGTGCACCCTCCAGGGTATTTGAAATGTACATGCAAAATTTGGTTACTGTAGGTGGCCTAATAAAAAAGCCTTTTGCGTTCAAAGGTGGAGAAAGTGCATAATATATAATTAGATAATGAACACGCCTGTCGCCATTCACAAGGCTTTGATGATTTGTGTGTGGTTTATCTTTTTGTGAAATGTATCTGTTGGGATTGAGTAGGGATGGTTGGGGGAGGGGACGATGACAGAAATTTGAAGCTTAAGGGGGCTATTGCCGGCTTGATAAGTGGTACAAGTATACGTTTACACATGCTGTGTTTATCCGGAGAGAATTTCTCTTAATATGGTATCAGATGGTAACAACTTGTCAGGACATTGTTGCTAACGTTGTCTCATGACAGTAAAGAACAACGTACCACATGTAATTATGTATTGATGGTTTGTCTCGGTATGTATGCATAAATGTTTGTATATATTATGAATGTAATAAACTATAGCCTAAACTGTAACTTAATATTACATTGACCATTGTTCATTTGTTAGCTACACCATCAAGTTATAGTCTCTCTAAGCTGTCTATATGTAACATCTTTTCATTATACTAGATGAAGTTCCCGGCATTACCCGGGATAAATCTGTGAACCAACCATTCCAACACCCTCTCTTATTGGTCTAGAAAGCTTCCCATATTCTACAGTCTTAATTGCGCCCACGGAAATAAAAACGTATTGATACATCGTTTCCGGTGCGATGAGATCACTACAGGAAGAACGAGTGCAGAATGACATTTCTAACACAAACA